>CM054953.1:241571-441594 GCA_029168755.2 Tillandsia fasciculata | reverse complement strand
AACTACTGTCCGCGGTCACCGCAATACCCCACAAGTCCACAATCTATCACAAGCCTTGGCTACACTATCCCAAACCCCTGCTCACACTTGAGCAACAACATCTGAATGCAAAGGACAACAATGAAACATGTTCAAATCCCAATATGATAGTGTAGCAATGAATAGTGGCCTTACCTGATGTCCGGGCATGCATACAACTGTTTTTATTTTTAAACGTTGTAAAATAGTGTCAAAGGTTTAAAACAATTGATTTACTGAATAAAAGTCATTTGCATGCGATATCATAGCCTTTGTCTCAATCACAGTGTCCCAATATAAGTCATCATATCTTTTGTGGGGTTATATTAAGTTTTAGGGGAGTTTGTCCCAGCGGTCCTTGTCATTCGTCATATTAATTTGTCCTGTTAGTAGTCCTGTTAGTAGTCCTGTTAGTAGTCCTGTTAGTTTGTCCCAATGGTTCTCATTAATTGTCATATTTTAGGGGATTTCTAGTAATCCCAGTGAGCTTGTCAAAAATGAGGTAAGCAACAACCGCCCACCTCGAGCAGCTCAAAAACACCCCAGGTAGTCTCCTGGTTGTCCACAGTCCTCAAATCCTGCAAATCAACGCTCCCGGTATAAATACAAATCCCAAAAAGCACAATATTTGCTGTTTTTCAAACAGCACGGGAAAAGAGGAATTTTTCACCTCTAAAATGAGCTCCTAAAATCCCAGAAAAATCACGGTTGCGTTCCTCGCGAAGAGTAGATCAAAATCGACTCTTAAAACGCCTCGATCTGACGCTCCTACGTCAAGATAAAAATCGGAGAAGTCGGTGCTGTCCAAAAACCATCACAGTAAAAAGGGGGGTCAAAGAGGACTTGGGAATCGTGCCAAAAGTACGAAATGGAGCAAAATGATCAACACGGAAATCGAAGCCCTACCTCTTACGGTCGCGCTGCCGCAAAAATCGTCCAAAAATTCCACCTGGTTAGCCCGCAGTGAATTTTCGACGGAACTGCGACGGGAAATGGGCCTAAAAAGAAAATCGTCGCAGTGCGCCGCGTCGCAGATATCTCACTATCTGTAACTCCTAAAATTCTGAGATTGTAGAGAGAGAGAGAGGAGAGAGAGAGGAAAAACTTTCGTATAGAACATTTTCTCTGATTCTCTCTCTTCGGCGCGCAAAACGAGGTGCAAAGAGAGGGGGTGGGGGACCTCTTATATAGTGGGCCAAAAGGGAATATTCCCACACGGGATCCGATCCGAACAGGAAACACCAAATTGACCATCCAGAACGCGCCACGTGTCCACATAACAGGAAACAGCCCGTGCAAGCCCAATCAGATTTCGCCACGTGTCCCACGTGGTGCACATGGCCGGTCCGCGCTCCGGGTCTTCCGGATCCTGTCGGCCAACGGGGTGCTGCCACGTGTCGCCTTCCCACGTGCTTCTAGAAGCCGGCCAGCCAATCGGGAGCTGCCACGTGGCACGGGGGGGTATTCGGTGCTCCCGGTGCACGCTTGGCCCATGGACCGCGCACCCGAGCCCCCTGCCCGCGCCTGCCCGCGCCTGCCCGCGCTGCCCGCGCCGCCCGCGCCGCGCTCCTCCGCGCTGCGCCGCTGCCCCGCCGCTGCGCCGCTGCGCCGCTGCCCGCCGCCGCCCGCCGGTCGCCGCCGGCCGCCGGAACAGTAATTCCGGCGGCCGGAACAGTAATTCCGGCATGAACAGTAAATTGTGCCGAAAAATTAAAATATACCATTTCGCTCGTTTTCGCGCGCTGAGTCCAAATACGACGTCCGTTTCGCCAAATTCTCATCCGAAATTTTGCCGAAAGCTCCCGAAAATTCCATTTGCTCCGATTTTCGCGCAGAGTCTATTTTAAATATCCAATTTCGATTCTACAAGCTCCGATGCACTGTACAAGCTCCCCGCAGTCACTGTTTAATGTTGCACAGTTCCTGCGGGAGTCCGGATCATCACACGCTGCTTCCCCATGCGCCCGACGCCTCGGCCGCCGCACCCACTGCGGCGCCGCCGCACCCACTGCGGCACCGCCGCGTGGTGCCACCCGCATGCGCCCATGGCCCGCGCCAGCGCTCGCGTCGCGACCACTACCCATGCGACACGTGGCATGGCGCAGGTTTGCTGCTCCCGGTGCACGAATGTGGGCCGTGAGCCGGCTCGCGACCGAAATGAGCTCGTTTGCCCATTTTCGCCTGAAAATAGCTATTTTCACTGTTTTCGCGCGCGCTAAGTCTGTTTATGGCGCCCGTTTGACGCGCAACACACACTCGATACACCAAAAATAGGTGTTTTTTTCGCCGCCAACTACACAGACAAGCCACACGGGAAAAGCGGGATACCACATCCTCCCCCACTAAAAGAAAGTTTCGTCCCCGAAACTAAAACACACCCCAACAGGAGCCTCGGAACAAAAAGGTAGGTATCTATCAACACCGTCTACAGCTCCCAAGTCGCCACTCACTTCTCGTGATTACTCCTCAACAACAACAAGTACGACATGGCCCGATTGCGCAACCCTCTCATCTCACGAGCC
The DNA here is from genome assembly GCA_029168755.2 of Tillandsia fasciculata. Lineage (NCBI taxonomy): Eukaryota > Viridiplantae > Streptophyta > Magnoliopsida > Poales > Bromeliaceae > Tillandsia > Tillandsia fasciculata. Next base: position 439,054 of record CM054953.1, on the reverse strand, counting down.
AGAATTCGCAACGGGCGTCCCTCGTACTCCAGACACTCACAGGTCTCAAGTGGAGTGAGTCAACCACGGGCGAGGGATCCAAATCATAACACCCCTGAGCTGCGTCGAAAAGCCTCGAGGACTCCAACCAATCGCGGGGGAGGGGGGGGTGGGGAGAAAGCAACAAGCTCCAACAACACACTCTCGGTACTAACCCAACCGAAACGATCCAAAAAACACCTGCACAACCAACAAAGAAAAGGAAAAGCCCAACATCAGGAACATTATCAACCCCAACTCTCTATTTAGAAAGCAGCCGAAAATAGCAAAAAGTCCGAAAATTTGGAATAGTCCAATCAAACAAGAACAGGTTCCGGCACCGTCTCCAAATTTGGAATAGCCTTTCGAAGTTTCCGTCCCGTTCCCGAGCTTCGGTGTAAAGACGAGAGAAAGGAAGAGAAGTGTTGAAGCTGTTCCTGCTGTGGCTGCACAAACGAAAGCTACGATCTACCACGACCCCCTAGGGACACAACCTCAAGCCCTAACGCCTCCTCTGCTCCAGTAGCGGCGCCTGCTGCGCGATCACCAGGCTCAAGCTCTGCACTGCACTGCACTTGTCACGCCCCGGGTGTAAACCAGAACCCGGGTCCGTTCACAGATCTGCCGTGCACACGGAATTTTCCGCGTACACGAAGCGCCAGTAACCTGCTCAGATATAAGAGATACAATAAAAGAGCAATAAAAACAGAGCTGAACTAAAAACTAATACATCTCAGACTGAAGCTGGGAATAAAATATTGTACAACTGTAAAAATGATACATCTGTCTCTCCCAGCTCACCAAAATAAATACAACCTGCTGGCAAAAGCCAGACCCAAAAGTAAAAGTACAACAGTCTGAGAAAAGAGGGTACACCAACAGTCCAGCTAACTCTCTCATTCTGCCAGGAGATCTATCTACTCAACCGTCCTCTCTCCTCGACCCGCCGCTAAAAGCCCAGCAGCACTCGCAGAAGACACTGCAAAACAAAGGAGGAGAAAAAGAGGAAAGAAGAATGAGGGTGAGAACTACTAGTAAACCAGCAGCCTCCCCAAGTGGGTAAAGCCTCAAACTCCGACGCACCCACTAGGTCTGCTAGAGGCAAAAGGAAAAGAAAGGTGGTAAGCTATAACAGAACTGCTGGGGAAAAGAAGCTACCACTACTATGCCTCTAAATGCAATGCCAGAAAAATAGCTAAAAGTATGCATCAGTAAAAGTGCCTGCCTGAATAAACCCAATCAATGGACTAGTAAGAACTGGTACTGCCTGCTGTGCCTGCCGTATCGGGTATGCTGGCCAACGCATAGCACCGATGAGAAGAAGGAGTCTCAAGGACTCAAAGCCTGCCTGTCGTACACTCCGGAGTGGCACTCGAGGGGAGCGACCCAACGAGTAAAGTAACAAGTCACAAGTATCATAAGTATCATAAAACAGCAGGACTGTATCACGACTCTGATCAAAGTGGAAAAACCCATCCACTAAAGAAAACCCCGGTCCTCAAACAGATGTAATAGTACTCAATGGTATCGTTTGGTTCGGGAATTAGTGAGAATTAGTAGTACCGGGTATAAGTATAAAGTACGGAACTAGGATAAAAAAGCGTTTGGGATGGTTCTAGGGATAAGAGATTTTGTGTTTGGTATGATAATGAGAATAAGAGGAATAAAGAGATTAAGTTGGGTAAATTACTTTTTTACCCTCAAGATTTAATATGTGATAATTAATGAATTAAAGCTTTTAAAAAATTAAGATAAAATCAAAATCATAATCAAATTATATTTTTTTAAAATAATATTTAATTTAATATTTTTTTTTCTCAAATTAAATTTAAAATTTTAAATATAAAATTTCAATATTTAAATTTTAAAATTTAAAATTTTATAATATTAATTTTAAATTATAAATTTGTGATGATGAGTGTATTGGGAAGAAGAGAGAGAGGGGAGAGAGAGAGGGATTTGTGATGATTAGAGTGTATTGGAAAGAGAGAAAGGAGGGGAGAAGGGGTAGTTTGGTAAAAAAAAAAATTTATAAAATAATAGGTAAGAACTGTTGTTCCAGCTTATTCTGTTTGTACTGGAACTACTGTACCTAATAGTTTACCCTTTGTTCAATAGTGTTTGGGTACAAAGGGGGGGATATCCCCCTTTGTACCCGAACCAAACGATACCAATAAGTGGGAAACTCCGTCCACTAGAGAAACCTGACACCCAATCCGATGCATAAGTACATATCCGGTCAACCGCCCAATATCCGCGGTCACCGCAATACCCCATAATCCACAATCCACAACCTGGTACAACAACCAACAACCGGCCAACCGCCTAATATCCGCGGTCGCCGTAATCCCCTATCATCCACAATCTGGTACCATAACCAACATCCGGTCAACCGCCCAATATCCGCGGTTGCCGCAATACCCTGCCATCCACAATCATGTCCCACGACCGACATCCGGTTAACCGCCCAATATCCGCGGTTGCCGCAATAGCCCAAAATCCATAATCATGTCCCTCAACCGACATTCGGTCAACCGCCCAATATCCGCGGTTGCCGCCATATCTCACAATCCAGGCCCCGGCTACACTATCCCAAACCCCTGCTCGAACCCGAGCAACATGCATCTAGAGTCTAGATAGAAAGGAGAAAGAGCAAATATGATTTCTCCTAAGTCAGATTCCAACATGATAGTGCAGCAACAAAAGATGACCTATCTAGATGTCCATACAAGCATGCAAGTGTTCTCATTTGGAAAGAAAAGTAAAGAGTAGCAACAATCATGATGAACCTCACATAAACCGCTACTCACCCTCACATTAACTGTCATGTCCCGAGTCCGCCAATTTGTACGGTTCGGGCACGCCAACAGACCCGCCAATCGGGTATGACCTTTCACTACCCGAAAGGAACGGTAACATCCATAATAATACAACAAGTGTATGCGGAAGCTCAATATCAGAGTACTAAAAATCACTACTAATTTAAACTTTCATTCAATAACAAACAGTTAAAGCGGAAATGAAAGCATACGAGAGTGAACCATAAATTAAATTTATTACACTTTACATTTCTGAACTTGCAAATTAAAATTATTACAATTCTTTTTACATAGATTCCTCACCATACAAGGTTCACTCAAGAAATATAAAAATGGTACCTCTGCTAGACCCTCTAGGTCTCTATGCTGCTGGGCCCTTGCCCCTGTCGTATGCCTCGCTGTCTGCATTGTACCCGTCTCGACCGCTGTATCCATACCTGAACCTGTGGGGATGTCACCCAAGGGGTGTGAGAACTACGACCGAGTTCCCAGTGGGTTCAACCACCGAGAAAAAGTGTCCTACACCACTTGATCCAATGGAAGCAATAATAATAGAGTGCTAGGAAACTAAAATCCTCAATATCAAAATGCGGCTATGCAATATAATATATCACTACACTATCTGTGTATACTCATCGACCCAGCACTACTCTGTCTAGCCATACTAGGCTGCTAAGCACCAACTCGGCAACTATGCCGCTATATACCGGGTTAAACTAACCCGGCCACCTTGGCCACTCTATTTTCTCTTTATTCTTTAGATTCTGGTGCTTTAGTTCAAGTTAACCCTCAGAAATTCTTATCCAACGGGCCCCAGCCCGGTAGCCTGCTACCATAAGATAAGATTTCTAAGGTTGCCGATAACACTCGCAAGTGTTACCCCGTCCTACGGAAGAAACGTCCCGAACGGGTCTCTACCCGGGAGAGGGGCACTGCCTGCAACTCCAACATGGGCCGCGTTTCACTCCGTAGTTCCGCCCGTTTAATCTTTAGGTTTTTCTTTCTTTCCTTTTTCTTTTTCTTTCTCTTTTACTTTAGTTCTTAGTCTCTTTGCATTTAAACACTTGCTTTTCTTTCTTATTTGAGCTTATAGCTCCCTTTTTGCCACTGGCAAATCTCTTTCTCTTTCCTTTGAGCATTTAGCTCTTTACTTTCACTTTTAGCCTTTCGAAAGTATCTCGTCCGACGGGTCACTGCCGAGGGAGTCCTGCTCCACTTGACGAGTCTCAAATTCGAAGGCGTCATTTACATTCTCTTTATGCTTTTTAGCCACTTTTAGCTTGCTTTTAAACTTTGCCTTTTTGCAACAATTTCCTCTTATCCTAGGTCTTGCCATAAGGATAACTAGAGAGTCTCTTGGACTCTTATCATTTCTCTTTTTGTTCTCTTTGTCTTAAGCAGTTTACTTGTCTTGCTTATTAACCACTTTTGCTCTATCTTGAGCAATTTGCTTGTCTTGCTTACCAAGCCACTTTTAGCTTTCTCTTAAGCTCCATTTCTTTTCACTAATTCCTCTTTTACCCTAGGTCTTGCCACACGAGTAACTAGAGAGTCTCCTGGACTCTTAAACATTTCACTTTTATTTATTTAACTCAAATTGAAGTTAAAGTTATTGTCCCCTTTGCCCAGACACCCTATGACTTGCTAGGGTTATATTTGTTTAATTCTTTAACCTTGGGATCTCATCCCACTTTCTTGATTCCTCACTGAATCCTAGAGTTAACTTAACTCTATCTTCCTGTTCCACCTTTAACTTAGAGTTACACTGACTCTGATTTTCTATTCCACTTCTATCTTAGAGTTACACTGACTCTAATTTTCTGTCTGTGAGTTTAAACTCCTCTAGTTCGACTTAGGTTCCCTTTACCTAAGTTCCATGCCATACTCATCCTAGAGTTCCTTGACTCTATGTTGATCACTAGCTCACCTTAGGTTCCCTTTACCTAAGTTCCTTGTCATACTCATCCTAGAGTTCCTTGACTCTATGTTGATCACTAGTTCACCTTAGGTTCCCTTTACCTAAGTTCCTTGTTATACTCATCCTAGAGTTCCTTGACTCTATATTGAGCACTCAATCTAGTGTCCTTAGGTTATCACCTAAGACAATGCCACTCGTCCAATCCTATGATAACTCCTAAGTTTGATGCCACTCATTAAACCTTGAATCTAGGTTTTCTCCTAGTCTTACTGCCAACATGCTCTTTTCCCTGATGTCACATGATTCCTAGGGTTATACCCTAACATGATCACAATCATAACATGATTAGCTACTTTCATGCATGCAATCATTTTCATATCCATCATAAAATAATATTTATCCTCTACGCATGCAATTATCATTTATTTAGATAAATCAAGAATTTGCATCTTTCTCCTAAGTCCTCTTTACACATGCAAATTTATCCTCTATCTTTGGCAACCAACAGTTGCACTTTTTATCGGTATCCATTTACACATGCACATTTTATCCTCTATCTCTCGTAACCAACAGTTGCACTTTTCATCTGTATCCATTTACACAGGTGATCTTAATGATGATTACCTATCGCCTCTAACGGGGTACTATCATGCTTCTAAATCGAAAAGCAAAGGAGCAAGGGGAGAGGTCACCCAATTTCGGCAGAATCCCCCACCTTGTGGTGTCCCCAATTGCTTGTAGACACTTGCAATTGGTCTCCGCGCGATTCCACTTGTCTCCTCGAGCTTGCATGCAAAACGGTGCACGTCCTCCAATCCTGCACGCGAAACGGTGCATGTCATTAAAAACCCACATGTAAAATGGTGCACGCCACTTCAGCCGGCACGCAAAACGATGCGCGACAACACGATCTGCACGCGAAATGGTGCACGCACCTCAAAGCTGCACGCAAAACGGTGCACGCCCCACTGTGGGGTTGCACGCAAAACGGTGCACATTTTTCCAACCCTGCATGCAAAACAGTGCATAACATTAGCGATGGCACGCAAAACGGTGCGCGACAACACGATCTGCACGCGAAATGGTGCACGTACCTCAATCGGCACGCAAAACGGTGCACGCCTCACTGTGGGGTTGCACGCAAAACGGTGCACATTTTTCTCGTCCTGCATGCAAAACAATGCAAACATTAGAGTCTGCACGCAAAACGGTGCCCGTTAGTCCAACCAGCACGCAAAACGAAGCACGTACCTCGTATTGGCACGCAAAATGGTGCACGCTTTACTATAGGGTTGCACGCAAAATGGTACACACATTTTTAATCCTGCACGTAAAACGATGTAAAATATTAGAGTTTGCACGTAAAACTGTGCACAACAACTCAACCTGCACGCAAAACGGAGCACGTACCTCGGGTTGGCACGCAAAACGGTGCATTTCTCCCACAAGCTTGCACGCAAAACGAGGCGCGCCAAAACGTCCCTGACAGTCCGCGCAGCAAAACGGCACAGTATACACGGTCCCTAACACGCACGTGGGCATGGGGTCAAATCCAAAATCCAAAAAGGACGCCTCAAAAATGTGCCAAAAATACTACAAAATAACACACGGGACTTACCTCGACAAAACGCGCCGTCCATCAGGTTTCTTTTTTTTTTTTTTTTTTTGGAACACTTTGCGCGCTCCACGGGATCCACGACGCGCCGCAGCACCCACGAAATCCCCTCCTTCTCTCTCTCGTGGTCGGTTGGAGAAGAAAAGGGAAAAAAAGGGAGGAGAAATGGTGTGCGGGGAGAAGGAAGAAAATAAAAAAAAGAGAAAAAGAAGGGGGGTTCCATTGGACCCGGTCCACGGAGCCCCCCAATGGGGAACCGCCACGTGGCGGTCCAAATTTCAAATTTGAAATTTGAAATTTTCCCCAGGCGCGCCTCCTGCGCCACGCGGCGCGACACCCGCGTGCCACATGGGGCGCGGGACACGGTGCGCGCCACACGGGCGCGCACCCCCAGCGCGCCACACGGGCGCGCCCCCCCACGCGGGCCTGCTGTGACCCGCAGCAGCCAGTGGGGCGCTGCCACGTGGCGCCCCACCGGCCGCGCGCGCTTATTTTTATCCGTTTTCGCCCCGTTTTTTGTCCGTTTCTCACCCGTTTCCGCCCAAATTTGACAGACAGGCTCCTCTCAACTTAATCTATCATAGAAAATTTTAAATTTTCAATTTGGGTCATTTCTGGGTCACCAAAAGTCTCGCTGTATCCAGAATCGTTGGCGGACCCCGTTCTCACAATTTGGGAATCCGATCGACACGAAACTTTTACTGTGGCCTTAGAACATATTTACGGAGCTCCCGTAATTTTCTCGGAATTTTCCGACACTGTGAATTTTCCACTAAAAATCTGGGCCCCCTTTCTCAAATAAATTCTAAATCTCTCATTTTTAATCCGATTTCGGCCCAATTCGCTTCCACTTCATCCTTACTTCTCTAACTTTCATAAAAATAGTATTTCATACCATTTTTATTTAGATTTATTTATATACCAAAATCCGGTACATTACATAAACCCTCCACCTATGCATGTCCAAAAATAATATCCCCAAGTGGTATCCACCATCAAGGTAAATTACATGGCCTCAATATTATAATCAAATCCACATGCAAGGTTAAGTGCTAACATAGCAATCTATATGTCCAAACAAGCATGCATAAGTTCCAACCCCAATTGTTAAACAATAATCTTAACTCAGGGGAATTACTCTAATAATCCTAGTGAGCATGTCAAAATAGAGGTAAACAACAACCACCCACCTCGATCTCAAAGCACGCGAAGCACAGCCCAAGTACGCCCTCACTCCAGGTAAACATGGCACACTGCAAAGATAACCCAAACGGCGTACAATTAATCCAAATTGTGCACAATCTGCCGCTGTCATACAACCAGTCCCGAAAATGGCTAAATTTTACCTGCGAGATGACCTCGGAAAAATCCAGAAAAATAACCGCTGCGATCCTCGTGACGAGCCGATCGAAACGAGTACTTGCACGTCCAATTCCGACGCCTGTAGACCAAGATACAATTAAAACTCCGTGGTAAGCCGCAACTCATGAACAAAATCCTGCGGCAAACAGTCCCGAAGAAGCTAAAATCTCACATTCGAAATGTCCTCCAAAAATCCCAGAAAAATCACCGCTGTGTTCCTCATGTTGAGTAGATGCAAATCGAGTATTTGCACTACTCGTTCCGACACCCGTGGGCCGAGAAATCCCATAAAAACCCCGATGCTGTCCAAAACTCCGCCACAGAAAAAGGGGGTCACAGATGATCCGAAAAGCCCAAGAAAACCTCGGAATGGAGGGAAGTCGTAAATACAAGAAATGAAGCCCTACCTGTCGTGGAAACACCGGCGCAAGAATCGCCCAAAAATTCCTTTGGGGTAGCCCGGAGGGAGTCCGCGCACCGAAACGCGACGATAAAGGTCGCCGGGGAAGAAGCGTCGTGACGCGCCGAATCGCTGTAGATCTCGAAGAAGGTGCCTCCTAAAATCCCAGGAAATCTCTAGTGGAAGCAGCACAGAGGGATGAACAACTTTGCTGTAGAACTCACTGAGAAAATCCGGCCAGGAAAGTCTGAAACGCTGTTCAAACGGGCCTATTTATAGGCCTAGCCGAACAATTCCAAAAATTCCCATTGGGTCCCCGGATTCGGGCGCCAAATCCGCGCCCTCAGCCTCCGCTGCGACGAGCGCCCGGATCGCTCCCGCACCGCCACGTCGCCCCGAACAGCGGACAGCGGTGCAAGGCCGCTCGGGCGCCGCCACGTGGCCCAGCCGGGTCAACGCGGGTGGTTGGCGCCCGCGAATCCCCGGGCGCCACGTGGCCCCCACTAGCGCCCCCGACTGCGCCCTGCCGCACCGCCCGCCACCCTGCCATGCACGCATCCCGAGGCGTCCCCCGTGCACCCCGTGGACCGTGCCTTCGAGAGCCTGCCAATCAGAAGCCGCCACGTGTCCCGCCCGGTCCATGCGCCACCCCGCGCCTCTCTGTGGACCGCGCCTCCTGCACCAGCCAACCCGTAGCCGCCACGTGTCCTCAACATGCCAATAGGAAACCGCCACGTGGCACACCAGCCACTGCTGCACCGCGCCTGTCACGCCCCGGGTGTAAACCAGAACCCGGGCCCGTCCACAGATCCGCCGTGCATGCGGTATTTCCCACATACACGAAGCGTCGGTAACCTGCTCAGATAAGAAAAGATAATAAAAGAGCATAAAAATCAGAGCTGAAATAAAACTACTGTATCTCAGACAGATGCTGGAAGTAAAAGTACAACATTAAAATAAATACAAGTGTCTCTCCCAGCTCACTACTACAAAATTCATACAGAAGGCAGAAGCCAGTCCCCAAAAAGAAAAGCAAGAAAACTGTCTGAGAAGATCTGGTACCCAAAAGATAAGCAGCTACAACCCTCGGTAGGCTCTCTAACTAGTCCGCGATGTGCTTGCCCCGATCAGTTGCTGATGTCCCAGCAACTCCCACAGAGGACTCTGCAAAACAAGGGAAAAGGAGGGAACAAGAAAAGCAATGGGGGTCAGTACTACTATAAACAGTAGCCTCCCCTAGTGGGTAAAGCCTCAGCTCAGATATGCCCACCAGGTGCTCAGAGGCGAAAAGGGAAAGGAAAAGAAAGGGGATGCAGGTAAATAAAGCCACTGATAAAGTGCTATCCCTAATATGCCTCTATATGACCAACCAATAAGGATGGGAAAAGTGATGCATCAGAATCAAGTAGCCTGTCATAAAGACCCAATCTGACAACCAGTAAACACTGGCACTGCCTGCTCTGCTGTCGAACTCAAGAAACCAGCATGGTGCCCGGCGCTCACACCGTGGAACTCAAGAAACCAGCATGGTGCCCGGCGCTCACACCGTGGGAAGCAGCAAGGTGCCCGGCGCTCACACCGTGGAAAGCCTACTCCGGAGTGGCACTCGAGGGGAGCGACCCACACGAGTAAAATATCACTGTATCAAGTATCACTGTATCAAGTACCACTGTATCAAGTACCACTGTATCAAGTACCACTGTATCAAGTACCACTGTATCAAGTACCACTGTATCAAGTATCACTGCCTCATAATAGCAGGACTGGATCGAGACTCAAGGAAGTGGGAAAAACCCTCCACTAAAGATAGCCCGATCCCCAAAACACCCAATCTGATGCAATAGTATAAGCCGGTCAACCACCCAAGATCCGTGGTCGCCGCAACACCCTATCATACACCCAATCTGATGCAATAATATAAGCCGGTCAACCACCCAAGGTCCGTGGTCGCCGCAACACCCTGCCAAACTCAACCTGTCCCAAATCCCCAATACCTGCCTACACTGTCCAACATACGCTCGAACCTGAGCGATTAAGCCGCTAGTGCCAACAATGAAAGGAGAAAAGAGAAAAGCATGGTTTCTCCTAAGTCAAGTCCCAAAATAGTGTAGCAGTAAAAGATGGCAATAATTATGTGACCAATTTAATCATGCAGTGTTCCAATACTTTGTCCAATTTCCAAGTATAACCAGTTTGTAGTGACATAAGCTAGGGTGACTGTCTCACGTGAACAACCATCAGTTTTGCAGTCCTCTATTTCTATTTGTCCCCAAGTATACAGTTCCAGTGATTAATCTAACAATAATTATTAGAGATCTGATAACCAATAATCAATTTCCTAGAGCATGCAAATCTACCAATCAACACATTTGGCATTGTCATAGCAAAGGTACTCTGTTATTCCTAGTGGGCATACAAAGAGAGGAGTGCAACAACCACCCACCTGAAGCGCAACTGTCCCAACTCGTACAGTCAGAAAATACCAAAATTCCAAATCCGCGCTCCCACAATTTTAGCACACCCGCAATACTCCTGGTACAACAAGGAATCCACTAATTACACTAGGGTCTCAATTACAGCACTAATTACCACATACAAACACAAGTACCAAACTGTCAAATTATCACCTGCAACAAAAATCTAGAAAATTCCAATAAAAATACCACGGCGATCCTCGCGACGATAGCTTCGCAACGGTACCTTGCACGCCCAAATCCGAGTTCTGTACACCAAGATAAAAATTCAGCAAGAGGGCACTCTCATACACTAATCAGGATTAAGGGCTGATTACTGTTCACAGAGAAATCCTAAATTATCACCTCGAAGGAAAATTCACAAAAATCCACTAAAAATACGAGCGCGTTCCTTGCGATCCGTAGATGAAAAAGTTGTATAAGCTCGTTTCCGTCAGACGCTCGTGCGCAAAGATATGGCCGAAACACTCCGCTGCTGTCAAGGAATTCCATACAAAAAGAGGGGTCACTTGCTGCCTCGAAAACCGTGCCAAAACCTCGAAACGGGAAAGCGCGACCAAAACGAAAGATGAAGTCCTACCTCTTAGGAATCTGTCGGTGCAAGAATCGCAGGAAAATGATCACGGAGTAGCCCAGGGGAGCAAAAACACTAACACCGCGCCGAAGAAGAACACAAGGAAGCAACGTCGCGCCGCACCGTAAAATGGGGAACCTCGGGATTCGTGCCACCAAAATTCCTAAGATTTGGTAGGAAGATCCAGGACTAAAAGATGTAAAACTTTGCTAGAAATGAGCTTTGGCTGAAAGAGCTCGGTTGGGGAGAAAACAGAGGAAGAAGGAGGCTCGGACTGTTGCTTAAATAGGCTAAGGAAAACATTTCAGAAAATACCCTACAGGTCCCCACTTTCGGGCGCATCCGGGGATTCGGGCGGCTACAGTAACGGGCCGGCCCAGGATTTCCGGGCGCGCACAGTGCGGCCCGGCCCACGGCACAGCCCAGTCCACTAGGCCGCTTGACCCCGCTGCACCCGGTGCACCTGAGCCAGCCACTGGTGGCGTGCCACGTGTCCCCGACAGGCCGTGCACCGCGCACGGCGCGCCGTGCACCGCGCACGTCGCCGGCTGACCCGGGCGTACGGCCACCTGCCCCGGTCACCGTCCGCCAGTTGCGTGGACCGAGCGCACCACACCGAACCAATAACCACCTGCCACGTGTCCACTCGGTTCACCGTGCACCCGGGCCCAAACTCCGTGGACCGCGCCTGCTGCGCCGGCCAACCAGAAGCCGCCACGTGGCCCGCCTCCGGTGCACGACCCCCGCGGTGGACCGCGCCCCTGCCCGCGCCCTCAGCGCCTGCCCGCGGCCGCTAGTCGCCTGCCCGCCGCCCACCGCCGCCTTCCGCCGCTGCCCGCCGCCGCCAAACGCCGCCGGCGATCGCCGGAAACACTGTTCCGGCGTGAACAGTACCCGCAGGCTCCAAATTAACAAGCAAATAGCCCATCTTGACCGTTTTCGCGCGCTGATTCCAAAAACGAGGTCCGTTTTGCCAAATTCTCACTCTAAAAATTGCCGAAAGCCCCCGGAAGAGTATTCTTGGTCCAAATCTCGCGCCGAGCCCAATCTTAATATCCGTTTCGCGCGCAAACACCTCTAAACAACCGATGGGGTCCCCAGATCACCCACGTGATCCAATTTAAGTCCAAAGTCCAACACTTGTGTCCAATCGTGCCCCGAACACCTCCAGCACCCCGCGTAGGCCTCCAGTGGCCACCCCAAAGCACCGCAACGGCTCTGCGGAGATCCAGGGCATCACATCCTCCCCCACTAAAAGAAAGTTTCGTCCTCGAAACTAAAGTCATTCCTCATACGGAATCACAACCAACAAGAGGGGTAAATATCCAATCATCCAACACTCAAGCTCCCAAAACAACCAAATACCTCAACCATGAGTAGTCGAGAGAACCAGACTGTAAAACAACCTTCGCGAAGATCCAATACCCTTGCAGCTCGTAACTCAAATCCCTCAAGCTTGACGGAAGGGTGCCAGCCCCCGATGATCGCTTCATCAAATTCTTAAGGGTCCTCAACTCCCAAACTGGTGTCATGCCCAACAACTCCGATAGGAGAACAGCTAGAAACTCACCACCAAAAAGGGGTATCACCAAGTCCCGATGCCGCCGCAGGTCCCTCAAACACACACCGGCAAACAAGCTACTCACCCACTACGAGACATCCTCCTCGCTCACAAGGTCAAAACCAAAGAAGCGAAGATACCCTCAAGCAACCCAGGTACACCAACGCCTCCAGGCCTGGCTCTCACAAGAACCGTCCTCGCAGCATAATCAGCTGCCGCGAAAAGTAAACAACCGAGCTAGCCTAACCATCCTAAGTGCCAAACCAAGCCTCACAAGACCATCAGGCCTACAGGTAAAACCAAGGACTCAACCGCACCGGGCAGGACCCACAACACGTCCCTACGTGCTAAGGATCGGGAATACGACCTCCCGAACACCCGGTAACCGTCCTACCCTTAACCCAATGCAAGGAAGTACATGCACTCCTAACAAAAGACTAGGATGCCCAAATGCAATACAATGCACAAACAATGCCGGTAAATACAGTAAAACCATACCTGCCCCCACAAAGTCGGCTGCTGCAAAATCCTCCACCTGAGTGGCGTAGACCAGACCGCCCTGATCCGGCAACTGCTGATCCGCAGGGTAAAAAGGTGGTGACCCGCTCGCTGGAGCATAAGGCCACTGAGCCGACCACTGCTGCTGGGGCGAAAGAGGAGCCGATGCAGATGAGGGTGTCGCTGAAGTCGAAAGGGGGCACGTAGCTCGAATGTGGCCTGGCTGTCCGCACTTGTAACAACTACCCCACCTCTGATCACAGGTGTGCGACAAATGAGGTCCTCTACAGAATATGCATCTGTCTCTATCACGAGACCGTGGCCGCCCCGTCTGCTGCTGTCTCTGAGTCTGATGCTGCGACTCCTGCTGCTGTTGCGATGGCCACTGGGATCCGCTAGGCTCTCGCTGCTCCACACGCCCACGGCTAGGTGACTGAGGCCGTGGCGGTCTCCATGAACCAGTCTGTCCCTCATCCTCGGGTACCGGTCGTTTCCTCACGGAACTCAGTACGACCATCCCGCCTCGCCTTACCACCTCTGCGTCGCCTCCCTCCACCCAAAAGGCATGCTCGACGGCCTCCTGAAGAGTCTGGTGTCGCTGTGCATGCACAAGGATATAAAGCTCGCTACGGAGACCTGCCTCGAATAACTCGACCTGATGTGGTCCATCCCGGGCGACATAGGGCACACAATTAAACAGCCGCATGAACTCCTGATGGTAATCCTGAACCGACCGGTCGCCCTGCTGAATGCTTTTCAAATCATCCTCCAGCTTCCTCTTCACGCTGGTCGAAAAATAGGTATCCACAATCATACGCCGAAACTCGGACCAGGGTAGCTGTCGAGAAATCTGAAACTCCCGTGGCTCCACCCGACGCCACCAGAGGTCTGCATCTCCATCTAGGCAATGTACCGCCATATGAACTCTGTACCTCGGGTCGATGAAGAAATCCCGAAAAATCTTCTCCATCGCTGCTAACCATGTCCCAACCTCCCACGGCTGCATATCTCGCCCCGAGAACCTGGGCGGCCCGCGCTTACAAAACTTAACCAGTTTATCCGCGAAGTCCTGCTCCTCCGCCGGGGTCAAAGGCTGGGCCACGCCCTGAGCCCCACTACTCAAAGATGGCGCCGTCGGCACAAGTGGTTCCACAGGTGGTGCCGGGGTCTCTAACACTGTCGGAGGCGGCGCCCCACCCCGCGCCAGTAGCTGCTCAATCCGCTGCTCCTGCCGGCGGCTGCTCTCCGCCAATTGGGCCACCAAGGCCCTCAGCTCAGCAATCTCAGAAGATCCAGCCTGTCCTCGCTCAACAGGGGGTGTAGGGGCACCCCGGGTAGGAATCCGACGTCGAGGAGGCATCCTGCCACAAGAAACCAAACATCAGCAACGAAACCCCACACGACCCAATCTGGCGAAAGTCAAAAGACATCCCCCTATTTCTGTAACCTTAGGTTGTCTGCAGCCAACATAATGGTTCAACAGAAATAGACTATGTCAATCACTCTTCACTCACTGGAAGAGTTAACAATAAAAATCACCGACTTTCGCAACAAGTCACGCTACTCACGCCCTATAATCCTAGGGTCTGTCCAAAAGCCTAGGGTTTCCTAAGTCCCAACTGACCTATCCCTAAGCTCTGATACCAACTTAATCTGTCACGCCCCGGGTGTAAACCAGAACCCGGGCCCGTCCACAGATCCGCCGTGCATGCGGTATTTCCCACATACACGAAGCGTCGGTAACCTGCTCAGATAAGAAAAGATAATAAAAGAGCATAAAAATCAGAGCTGAAATAAAACTACTGTATCTCAGACAGATGCTGGAAGTAAAAGTACAACATTAAAATAAATACAAGTGTCTCTCCCAGCTCACTACTACAAATACATACAGCTGGCAGAAGCCAGTCCCCAAAAAGAAAAGCAAGAAAACTGTCTGAGAAGATCTGGTACCCAAAAGATAAGCAGCTACAACCCTCGGTAGGCTCTCTAACTAGTCCGCGATGTGCTTGCCCCGATCAGTTGCTGATGTCCCAGCAACTCCCACAGAGGACTCTGCAAAACAAGGGAAAAGGAGGGAACAAGAAAAGCAATGGGGGTCAGTACTACTATAAACAGTAGCCTCCCCTAGTGGGTAAAGCCTCAGCTCAGATATGCCCACCAGGTGCTCAGAGGCGAAAAGGGAAAGGAAAAGAAAGGGGATGCAGGTAAATAAAGCCACTGATAAAGTGCTATCCCTAATATGCCTCTATATGACCAACCAATAAGGATGGGAAAAGTGATGCATCAGAATCAAGTAGCCTGTCATAAAGACCCAATCTGACAACCAGTAAACACTGGCACTGCCTGCTCTGCTGTCGAACTCAAGAAACCAGCATGGTGCCCGGCGCTCACACCGTGGAACTCAAGAAACCAGCATGGTGCCCGGCGCTCACACCGTGGAAAGCAGCAAGGTGCCCGGCGCTCACACCGTGGAAAGCCTACTCCGGAGTGGCACTCGAGGGGAGCGACCCACACGAGTAAAATATCACTGTATCAAGTATCACTGTATCAAGTACCACTGTATCAAGTACCACTGTATCAAGTACCACTGTATCAAGTACCACTGTATCAAGTATCACTGCCTCATAATAGCAGGACTGGATCGAGACTCAAGGAAGTGGGAAAAACCCTCCACTAAAGATAGCCCGATCCCCAAAACACCCAATCTGATGCAATAGTATAAGCCGGTCAACCACCCAAGATCCGTGGTCGCCGCAACACCCTATCATACACCCAATCTGATGCAATAATATAAGCCGGTCAACCACCCAAGGTCCGTGGTCGCCGCAACACCCTGCCAAACTCAACCTGTCCCAAATCCCCAATACCTGCCTACACTGTCCAACATACGCTCGAACCTGAGCGATTAAGCCGCTAGTGCCAACAATGAAAGGAGAAAAGAGAAAAGCATGGTTTCTCCTAAGTCAAGTCCCAAAATAGTGTAGCAGTAAAAGATGGCAATAATTATGTGACCAATTTAATCATGCAGTGTTCCAATACTTTGTCCAATTTCCAAGTATAACCAGTTTGTAGTGACATAAGCTAGGGTGACTGTCTCACGTGAACAACCATCAGTTTTGCAGTCCTCTATTTCTATTTGTCCCCAAGTATACAGTTCCAGTGATTAATCTAACAATAATTATTAGAGATCTGATAACCAATAATCAATTTCCTAGAGCATGCAAATCTACCAATCAACACATTTGGCATTGTCATAGCAAAGGTACTCTGTTATTCCTAGTGGGCATACAAAGAGAGGAGTGCAACAACCACCCACCTGAAGCGCAACTGTCCCAACTCGTACAGTCAGAAAATACCAAAATTCCAAATCCGCGCTCCCACAATTTTAGCACACCCGCAATACTCCTGGTACAACAAGGAATCCACTAATTACACTAGGGTCTCAATTACAGCACTAATTACCACATACAAACACAAGTACCAAACTGTCAAATTATCACCTGCAACAAAAATCTAGAAAATTCCAATAAAAATACCACGGCGATCCTCGCGACGATAGCTTCGCAACGGTACCTTGCACGCCCAAATCCGAGTTCTGTACACCAAGATAAAAATTCAGCAAGAGGGCACTCTCATACACTAATCAGGATTAAGGGCTGATTACTGTTCACAGAGAAATCCTAAATTATCACCTCGAAGGAAAATTCACAAAAATCCACTAAAAATACGAGCGCGTTCCTTGCGATCCGTAGATGAAAAAGTTGTATAAGCTCGTTTCCGTCAGACGCTCGTGCGCAAAGATATGGCCGAAACACTCCGCTGCTGTCAAGGAATTCCATACAAAAAGAGGGGTCACTTGCTGCCTCGAAAACCGTGCCAAAACCTCGAAACGGGAAAGCGCGACCAAAACGAAAGATGAAGTCCTACCTCTTAGGAATCTGTCGGTGCAAGAATCGCAGGAAAATGATCACGGAGTAGCCCAGGGGAGCAAAAACACTAACACCGCGCCGAAGAAGAACACAAGGAAGCAACGTCGCGCCGCACCGTAAAATGGGGAACCTCGGGATTCGTGCCACCAAAATTCCTAAGATTTGGTAGGAAGATCCAGGACTAAAAGATGTAAAACTTTGCTAGAAATGAGCTTTGGCTGAAAGAGCTCGGTTGGGGAGAAAACAGAGGAAGAAGGAGGCTCGGACTGTTGCTTAAATAGGCTAAGGAAAACATTTCAGAAAATACCCTACAGGTCCCCACTTTCGGGCGCATCCGGGGATTCGGGCGGCTACAGTAACGGGCCGGCCCAGGATTTCCGGGCGCGCACAGTGCGGCCCGGCCCACGGCACAGCCCAGTCCACTAGGCCGCTTGACCCCGCTGCACCCGGTGCACCTGAGCCAGCCACTGGTGGCGTGCCACGTGTCCCCGACAGGCCGTGCACCGCGCACGGCGCGCCGTGCACCGCGCACGTCGCCGGCTGACCCGGGCGTACGGCCACCTGCCCCGTCACCGTCCGCCAGTTGCGTGGACCGAGCGCACCACACCGAACCAATAACCACCTGCCACGTGTCCACTCGGTTCACCGTGCACCCGGGCCCAAACTCCGTGGACCGCGCCTGCTGCGCCGGCCAACCAGAAGCCGCCACGTGGCCCGCCTCCGGTGCACGACCCCCGCGGTGGACCGCGCCCCTGCCCGCGCCCTCAGCGCCTGCCCGCGGCCGCTAGTCGCCTGCCCGCCGCCCACCGCCGCCTTCCGCCGCTGCCCGCCGCCGCCAAACGCCGCCGGCGATCGCCGGAAACACTGTTCCGGCGTGAACAGTACCCGCAGGCTCCAAATTAACAAGCAAATAGCCCATCTTGACCGTTTTCGCGCGCTGATTCCAAAAACGAGGTCCGTTTTGCCAAATTCTCACTCTAAAAATTGCCGAAAGCCCCCGGAAGAGTATTCTTGGTCCAAATCTCGCGCCGAGCCCAATCTTAATATCCGTTTCGCGCGCAAACACCTCTAAACAACCGATGGGGTCCCCAGATCACCCACGTGATCCAATTTAAGTCCAAAGTCCAACACTTGTGTCCAATCGTGCCCCGAACACCTCCAGCACCCCGCGTAGGCCTCCAGTGGCCACCCCAAAGCACCGCAACGGCTCTGCGGAGATCCAGGGCATCACAGCGCCTGCCCGCGCGCCCTGCCCGGCCTGCCCGACCTGCCCGCGTGGACCGCGCGCGTTGCACCGACCAAACCGGGGCTGCCACGTGTCCCCGCCCCGGTCCATGCACCCGACCGCGCACCTCCGTGGACCGCGCGCGCTGCGCTGGCCAATCCGGCTCCGTCACGTGGCGGTCCGGCAGTCCATGGCTCCTCCCGTGCACCCGAAGATACAGAAAACTCCCGAGTGTCCGTTTTCGGGCGTCCGGACTCAGAAAAATACAACCAAGTAGTCAAATTCCATCGTTTTTCCCCGCTGAATCCAAATCTAATGTCCGTTTCGCGCAAAACCACTTCTAAAATTCGACGGGTGCATCCGAATATACTCGGGATCCATTCAACGCACAAAGTCCTTTCCTTGAATCCGATACACACACAAACACCTCCAATACCCAACAAAGGCCTCCAGAAGCTACTGATCCAACAGTAATCCTCTCGCGGGGATTCGGGTCCTCACAGCACTCTTGCCCAAAACATCCACACACATCAAAAGCCGTTGTGGGGTGTCACTGCAAGTCAACCCTAGCTGGCAGGCCAAGTGATCTAACGTCTCTGCCACAATAATGAAGGTGCTCCCCAAGGTAAGACACTGGCTCTAACAGCCCTCTAACCATTGATTCCGTCAACTGTGCCATCAGCTCTCTCAGCTTTACTGGTGCCATCCAATAAGGTGTCTTCGAAATCGGTGCGGTTCCCAGAACCACGTCTATCACCAACTCAATCCCCCTATCCGGCGGCATCATCATCAACTCAGGTGAAATCATACCCGGGAACCCGCGGACGATAGGGGTATCCTGGAATCCTGGTGCCGCCGTAGGCGCCTTTAGCACAGTCGTGTAAAGAATGATACAACCTCGGGTCATCCGCTACCTGATCCTTGCCGATGAAATCACCGCTGCATATTGCATACTCCTACAATCTCAGTAGATGAACTCCTCATATCGGGCTCGCGGAAGGTCACAATCCTCCCTTCTCAGTCCATTATCGTATGATACTGCGCCAACTAATCCAACGCACCGTGTCCTAGTCCTGGGACTGTCGCAAAACCTGCCAGTCCCTCGGTGTGATCCACGGCCTCAACTGCACAGGACATGCTTCGCAATCTCCTCCACCTGCACAACCTACTCAAGGACCTGCACCTCCAGTGCACGTGGTAACAACCCTACCTCTAGTTCATGCAGGGATGCAAAATGCTCTACTAATAGATACATGAGAGGCGTCGGTATCAAATATGCTCTAACTCAGACGATTGTAAAGTAAATCATACCTGGTACGACGCGATCCACTATCATGGCGCCCTCCAATCAGGCTGCACAATCTCATCCGCTCGGTGCTGGTGGTCGTCGCTCTGTCTGCCTCGACGTAGTGGCCCTATCTGCCTGGCGGTAAATCGGAGGAGCTCCTTCATCCTGAAGAGGTAGTGGGGGTGCTGTCGCAAGCGGTAGTACCATGAGCATTGCTCAGGGGCACGCTGCCTGGAAGTGTCCCAACTGTCCACATAAAAATCATCGCCCCTGCCTGTGGTCACACTGCGGCGGTGAATGCGGCCCACCGCAGATGACATACTTGTCCTGTTGCAGCTGCGGAAACTGCTGTCGCTGCCGTCGCTGCTGGGGTCCACCAGATCCCTGCCGGTCCGAACGGCTATGGCCCTGAAACTGAGGTCATCGGAAGCAAGCGACCAGAAAGGGCAGAATACGTCACTCGCCCTTGGACGAGACGCATGGGCTAGTCGATCCCCATCCACTGGCCTGTCCCCCATCAGGTGATACTGGCTTCTCTCTAGAGCTGGTCCCCGGCGCTCTGTCCCTCTCAGTCAGAACCACAAATCCTCTCTCAACCCACATTGCGTGCCCAATCACTGCATCCAGAGTCGGCAATCGCCGGGAATGAACAAACTGATAAATATGCCGGTGCAGTCCCTTCAAAAAGATAAACCCGCTGGGCCTCATCCCGTGCAACATAGGGTACGCAGTTCAGCAATTGCGTAAACTCACGAATGTACTCTTGTAACGGCCGACTCCCCTGCTGCAGATGTCTCAAGTCCCCCTCCAGTTTCTGTTTTACACTGTCGGGGAAAAAGTCCCCAAGCAGCAAAGCACGAAACTCACTCCAAGACAGCAACTGAACTCCCGGTGGTCCAACAGGACGAACCCTACGCCACCAAATCTCGGCGTCCTTCGCAAGAAAGTGTGTAGCCAGATGCACCTAGTACTTCTCCTGCATGAAGAAATTCTCAAACAACTTTTCCATAGCTGCAATCCAGTTTTCCGCCTCCCAAGGCTCAGAACTCTGTTCCGAGAATTGCGGGGGATGATACTAACAAAAACGAGTTAGTCGGTCGGTTAGGTCCTGCTGCTCCTCTTCTGTCAACGGTACAATCGGGGTCGAAATCGGCGATGTCACGGTTGGAGATGTTGCTCGTAGTACTGCAGGGGATACTCTCTGCTAGAACTGGCGCACCATACGCTCCATGTTCTCCTCCAGGTGCCTAGCTGCTTCTCCTGGCGCCGCATCGCCTCAGACATCTGCGCCACCTGGGCCGGCAACTGGCGGACCTTGCTCTGCTCTGTCTGTTTGGTCTCCCGCTACTCGGGCTCCTCATCTGACGCAGGATGTGCCCTCGTCGCTGCACGACGTCTCGGAGTCATCGTAGTCCACTTTAACAAAAGCAAACATCAGGACACAACAAACACTCGACCCGATCAAGCGAAAGTCTAAGACATGCTATCTATTCTAAAGCATTATATCGTATGCAGCCAACATAACCACTTTAAGAGAATAAACATGCAAAATCACTCATCCCGTCTCTTGGGAGAGGTAAAAACTCAATCAGGACTCTCACTACAAGTCACGACTCTCACGTAGTCATCCTAGGGTCCAACCACAAGCTTAGGGTTTCTAGGTCCACAATTACCTACATCCTAGCCTCTGATACCACTCTAATCTTTCACGCCCCTGGGGAAATTGTGATCCGGACCCGTCAACAGATCCGCCGCCTATACGGGAAGCTCCGCATAGACGAAGCGTCTAACCTGCAAAAGATAGTACCACAACTATACAGATATCAGAGCGGAAAATAAACTGCTGTAAATGTAAAATTCAACCACTGTACAACTGGAATAAAATACAAGATCCATCTCTCAATATAAATGATACATAATCAGATCCACATGAATAGTACAATAAAAGATCCTCCTATACAACATCTATGAATTCAAAAAGGGAGATAACTAAAACAATAAATACAACAGTGCATAGTAAAATCCCACAATCCGGGATGGTATATCTATCTCACCAAAATGAACTACACTCGTATGGATCTAACTCGGGACTCCTTGTCCTCGGTTTGTCAAGCCAGCTAGAGCAGGAACGGAAGGAGTATGCCTTTGCAAAACTGTCACCGACAGATGGTGTGAGAACTACATCCTACAATAATTCTCAGTGGGTACCGTTTTCAAGACCAACGGTCTGCCCACTAAGTCTACTGGAGGTATAAGATAACAGATTACTGAAATGAAAGGATAAGATGGAAAGAAATCTACAGCTATCATGCCTCTATCTACTATGCTCAATGGGAAAAACAGATGATGATATGCGACTACTCGATCACGAGGTGCTCAATCGACCCAATCGTAATCACTACCCAAAAGGGTCCAGTCAAACCTGCGCCCACCTACTACTAGGGGTGGCAATCCAGCTCGCTGTTCGCGAACCAGCTCGTGTTCGGCTCGAAATGAGCTCGAGATCGAATCGCTCGTTTAGTAAACGAACCGAACACGAGCCGAATTTTTCAGCTCGTTTAATAAACGAGCCGAACACGAGCTGGGGTCAGCTCGTTCGTGTTCGGCTCGATAACAGCTCGAATATATATATATATATATATATATATATATATATATATATATATATATATATATATATATATATATATATATATAAATTTTACTATTTAGATTTTAGGCCATTAATTTTTTATGAGTTTTAATTATTAGATTAAAATTTTAATTTTTAAATTTTCTTTCAACTTTACATCTAATAGTAGAAATGAAAATCAAACTTGTTGTTCGCGAGCCAGCTCGTGTTCGGCTCGTTAATAAACGAGCCGAACACGAGCCGAATTTTTCAGCTCGATATTTAAACGAGCCAGCTCGTGTTCGGCTCGTTTATTAAACAAGCCGAACACGAGCCGACCCCAGCTCGCTCGTGTTCGGCTCGTTGACACCCCTACCTACTACCACACATCCACCCTGGGACGGGATTTATGTAGGGCGTCCCACATGGACAGCATCGACAAGTCGCGATAGTAAAGTAACAGGCCCAGCTCCGGAGCGGCACTTGAGGGGAGCGACCCCACCGAGGAAGTATCCGCGCATCTCTGTCGAGTTCAATCTGGCTCATGCAGGCTATAGTCCAAATCCACGATCAATCAGATCACCAATGTTCAACTCACAACACTAACCGACTGGCTGGAGGTACTCAAAAGCTGGGACCGCCGTCAACCCAAACGGCTCCCAAAACAGGAATCCAACTCAACACACTAAAACTCACTGGCTGGAGATACTCTACAGCCACAACAACGAAGGGTCCGAAAACCCCGGAAGACTAATATCTACAACCCCAATCAAACAAGAACAGGCTATAGGCATAGCCTCCCGTTGTTCTCGACCCAAGAATGAAAACAACCCTTAGAACCCATATCGCTCAAACTCTCTCGGGTTAGAAAGTTTGTAAGAAAAGATGATTTTTATTGCGAAATACCATTTCCACTTAGACTCTTTCGGGGTGAGGATAAAAATTGCTTTCTTTTTAGAAAACCGTCTTGATTTGAGAAAACCAACTTTTATAGATTTTAGTTCTTGCGAAAATCGGTTAAAAATAAGTTTATTTTCCGAACCCCGAAGGGCTAATGCCTTCGCCCAATCAAACAAGAACAGGCTCCGGCGACCCCTAAAAATTTGGAAGGAAAAACACTGGTTTACTAAAATCATGAGTGTTCAAAAATATTTTGGGTTCAAGGTCCTGATATCACAAGCACACCACGGCTACAAACTCGGTGGCGACAACAAATTGGAGAAGACCCGACGACCCGGGACCACCGTTTACCCAAACGGTTCCCAACATTGGTACAACACTAGCCACGGCTACCAGACTCCACTCGGCCCCCAGGCACGAGTGCAACATGCATCCCACACTATTCCGACCACTCGGCCAACTACCCGGGCGAGGAAAAGCTCTATGTCCAGGAAAAAGGAATGCAAGGGGTGGAAACTAGAACATAAAGAACCTAGCCCAAGTGAGAGTTTTCTAGCAGTCTGGTTGAATACATGCAATCATATGTCAGGGTGCTGGTCAAAGTCCCATAACTCTATAAATATCATGATATAATAATAAAAGCACATATTCTAGCATGTTGAGATATATCATACTAGAATTAATAGGAAGTCCGCAGTTTTGGAAGAAAAACCAACCCACATCGTTTGCTGCCAATTGCTTGCAAACACTTGCAATTGGGCTCCCGCGGCAACACGCCTTCTTTAGAAACAGAAGCCCAACGGCGCTCATCACGCGCGAACGGCGCACCCCGAAAAGCCCGGCGGTGAACTGCACGGCAAAACGGCACCGCCAACAACAGTTCCTAACAGGGACAAGGGCACAAAGTTCAAAGGAAAAACTCCGACAGCAAAACCCAAAAATTGTGCCGAAAAACACTGCAAAACACGAGGCGGAACCTACCTTAACGCCGGCGCGCCGCCAAACTTGCGCACGCATATCTGTCCGGCTCCTAGGAACACCGCGCGCGCGCTCCACGGCACAAATGGCACGGTTGCGGCACCTCACGACCACTCCCACACGCCCTCTCTCTCACCCGCAAGCACACCCGGATGGAGCAAAAGAGAAAAATGAGGAAAAAGGAAGAAAAATAGGGCTTTTCGGGCTTTATATAGCCAAAACACAGAGATTCAGGCGCCCGATTCCCACATTTGGGCGCCCGAAATCCCTCCAGGCTGGCTACAGTGGGCGCCACATGCACCCACTCCCCGCAACGACCATTCGGAGGCTGCCACGTGGCGGTACGAGCGCCCCTCGCGTCAACGCATCCCGCGTCGCACGGAGCGGGACCAACGGGACGCCGCCACGTGGCCGCACCCACGCGCGCCCACGCCCCGCGCCCACACTGCTTCCCCATGCGCCTAATGCCTCGGCCGCCACGTGGTGCCACCCGCGTGCGCCCACGGCCTGTCACGCCCCGAGTTTAAAAATCAGGTCTGAAATTTTTTTTTTTTTTGAAATCAGAGTTCGCAAACTGGGCGCAACAGACCGCCACACATATAGGAAACCCTCTATTCCGCAAACAGAGACTCCCCTATATATGCACGGCTAGGCTAGTAATCAGCAACAGATATCTCAGTACAACTACTAATCTAGTCAGCAGGAATAATTCAAAATCAATTATTACATCAATATTTTAAATATCTAAATCAATTAGAACTGGAATGAAATGCGGAAAATAAAAGTCTACATAGATCATCAGGGATCCTGAATCATCAATATATATGCTCATGGGGACAGCTCTATCGTAATATGCTCACTGGATCGTCCCGCTATCTCTCCACCCGACGGACCTGGAAAATGGTCACCCAGGGGGTGTGAGATACACTGTACATGTATCCCAGTGGGCACGACGAGCCGAGGATCAGCTAATCGTACCTACTGGGTACTAAAATCTGCGGATAGTAAAGATCTATAGGTACAGCTGAGAGAAGAGATATCTACTGATAAGCAAGGTACAGAAGTGCAGATATGAAATACTGTAAATCAGGATATGCCAGTAATAATCAATCATAAAAGCGGTACATCATGCATACTAGAAATCAAGGGTATCCACAACAATCATGCATCAGGGACTGCAGATGATATAAGTATGTCTACAGGTAATAAAGCTGGAAATAGCTGAGCAACAATAAAAGTAACAGTAATGCGTCAAAGGTAGAAACCCAAATACCCAATCATACGCCACTATTGGTCTCAGAGGACCTCAGGCAATGCCACTGTTCGGCACCTTTTCAGCTGACATAACCTTGTCGAGGGCTCACGGGTCTATCATCAGACCACTTTACCGGTAAAGAACAATCTCCACGGGGAGCTACCCCGGCCATGTTCGTGAAGTACAGCAGTGCATGGCAAGTCGTCATGATCAATCTCACGGTCTAGTGACCGGGTAGTCGGCAACACGCCGAAGTCCCAACAGGGAATCATCTGTCTATGTCTATCAATCGGAATCCATCAATCATGCATATCGACAATCTATCAAATGACATCTCAATGACAGGAATCAGTAGGTATCAACTAATCATGCAGATCTATATATCAATCAATCAGGAATAATCAGGGAGTATGTAGATAATAATCGGGCTGATCGTGAACAAGTAGTCTCAAGCACAGGTCTAATCGGATCGATGTCAAACAGGGAAATCATGATATGTCAAGATAGGTCATATAATCAACAGGAAACCAAAAACAGGGGTCCGAATGGACTAAAGCAACCAGAGGGCCAAAAAGCTGAGGCCCGGTTCGAAGATAACCCACCTGGATGAAGGCAGACCCTCGAACTCCCGCACAGCTACTGGGAGGCTGGTGTTGAACAACTGTGCCCTGTATCAGAAAGTCTGGTCAGTAATAGACTCACACAACCCTTTCCCCGACGACGCTACATTAACGGAAGGCTTAAACGGGTCAAATCGGTCAATTCGTCGATCGATATCCGATTCTTGGTCAACGAGGACCATCGGAACCCTAACAAAATGGCCAGGTAGTGCGTGAGTACTGTCTAAGGGCAGCCAGGGTGCCACATTTGCAAGTTGGTCCATAAAGTATTTAAAATTTGCATAAAAACATTGTATTGATTACTGTTTTAGCTCGTTCTTACAATCCGGGAATCCGACGACGACGCCGTAAGTTCCAGCGCGTCCGTTACGTCGAGACGGATCCCGTGCTCACAAGGTTGGGCTGGCACGAGGCCCGATTTAAAAGTTGGCCCAAGTTACCACTATGCTACAACTTATTATACACATGATTTAAAGATGATCTAATTGGAGCATGATGTTCAGTAAGGATCGAGGACAGTGGGGCTCACCTCAGACTGGCCGGAAGTTGGCCGGAGCAATGGCCGGAGCAACACCCAAAGATGGCTCAAGGGCTCGGTTTGGCCAAGTCAGGTGCTCCCTGTTCAAGCAGCAATTTAGCGTGAGCATCAGCAAGAGGAAAGTCTCAGAAGGTCTCGGGAGCAAGCTGGGCCGAGCCCCGGCGACCGGAGGCGGCGGCGGCCGGAGTTGAGCCCGAGATCAATAATTCGGTGCAACACTTTGGATCTTGCTACAGGAGGGTCTCTGGCCCCAAAGTAAATTGATGTAATGTTTATAAGTGGCGTTTAGGGTTTACCTGTACGGGTGGGCGAAGTCTGGAGCACCGGGGATCGCCGGAGCTCGAGCCTAAGTCCACCTCGGGTGCAACTACAGAGGTGACAAACCCGACGTTAAGAGGGCCATGCAAGATGATGGGGGACCTCCAATGGGCCACAGAGACTTACCTGGATGGTTTCCGGCGACAGAGGAACGCCGGCGAGGCGGCGTCGGAGCAGCTTGGTCGAGCTTCAATGGCCAATAATGGCGGATTCCGGCGCTGTGGTCCCGGGTCGGAGCAAGATGCACCGAGGGCTCTGTCTCGACCCCACGGAGCTCGGTGCAGTGGTGGCCGGCGACGGGAGGCCTCGGCGGCGCCGGACGGCGGCGGTCGGGCTTTGTGAAGAAAAGCCCGTTTCTAGGGCAGCTTCGGTCGGGCTCGATCTTGATCCGATCGTGATCAAACTTCAGGGAGGTGTTGCAGTAGTCCAGAGGAAGAAGATCAACGGTGCTGATCTTGATATCACCGGCCGGATGATGGCGGTGCAAGAGCTCGGTCCAAAAACGATAATCCGGCGGGGTTTGGCTCCCGCCGGCGATCGGGATGACGGGGGTGGCCCAGCCTGCACCCGGAGGGTCGTCTCAACGTGAGGAACATCGTGGCCATGTCTAAAAGCCAAAATAAAAGAAAATGTTCCAAGCTTACCTTTGCCGGAAAAGTGGAGGAAGAAGAGGTCTCCCCCGCGGCGGCGCGCGGCGGCGGCGGACCTCCGGTTCACCTCCACTCGGCTTTTGCTACGTCGAGGGTCACTCCAGAGAAAGTTGGGACCATCTAGAGCTCCTGCAAGGATCACCTCTTCTCCAACCCGAGAGGAGGAGATATTTGATCTCTTCTTCTCCGGCGGCTGGGGAGGCGACGGCCGGTGCGGCTGGGTCCGAGGAGAGCGGCAGAGGAGGGGGTTCTGTTGAGGTGCGGCTGGGGGCTTAGCTCAGGGTCTAGGGTTTGCGGAGAAGCCCTAGCTATACGTGTGTATATATATTAGGTATGAACAATTTCAGTTTAGTCCCTCTAAGCTTTGCCATTTGCTATTAGGTCCTCTACAGTAGCTTTCCTCTGCACTTAAGTCCTTATCCAAGAACTGGCACGCAAAACGAGGCAACTTTAATAGGGATTTATGCGTAAAAATCGCCTTTTTCGCTGTATTTTACGCTTTTCGAGGCGTTCCGGTCGTCAGATCGAAAAACGGACTTCGCCACGACGTCCGGCTCGACGAATCCTATTAGGTAGCGATTTTCGTTTTTCGAGAAAGTGCCCGGATCAAATTGTGGTCCATAAAATACAGCTCCGAAACACTGTTTTCGCGTTTTTCGAGACTTAGAGTCGTCAGACGGGAATTCCGTCAGCGCCATTGCGTCCAGAACGACGAAACCGTTAAAATCTACTATTTGAAGTGTTATGATCGGCTTCCGGACAGTGAATTTGCTCAACGTTGGCGCGAGAGGGGTTCGAAAAGAGGGTTTACTGTTCACTTGTACCCGCGACTTAAGTCGCGGGTCCCGCCGGCTTCAACGCTGATTTCTGGAAGATCCGACCGTCAGATCTGAACAAGCTTAATATGATTTTCGCTCAGTTCGTCGTGACGGTCGCATTCGTGGTCTCGGATCTTTGAGATCAGGCTCGGATTGAAAAGTGATATTTCTGGCTCTATTTCTGTGCAAATTACACTGCAGAAAAGGGGCTCTTAGACTACTTGTGCTTTTCATGATCCAAATTCAACTGGACTTCAATCAATTTCATTTATTTATTTATTTTCAAAAATTCAAATTCTTACACGGCCCGCGCCAGCGCCAGCGCCCACATCGCGACCACTCCCCGTGCGACACGAGGCATGGCGCGGGTTCGCTGCTCCCGGTGCACGAATGTGGGCCGTGAGCCGGCCCGCCACCGAAATGAGCCCGTTAGCCCATTTTCGCCCGAAAATAGCTATTTTCACTGTTTTCGCGCGCTGATTCCGTTTTTGGCATCCGCTTGACGCGGAACGCACTTGATACACCAAAAATAGGTGTTTTCTCGCCGCCAACCACAGACAAGCCACACGGGAAAAACGGGACACCACACTTTTACTCTTTAAGCACTTTCTTTTCATTTTAGCTTATTTTGCTCTTTAAGCATTTTCCTTTCTCTTTTGTCACGAATGAGTTTAAAGCAGCTTAGCACTCATCCACCCGGGAGTCGAAATATGCTCAGCCCCTCCCGTTAGCACTCATGCCTTAATACTTTCTTTTTTACTTTTCCACTTTTGCCTCGAATGAGTTTAAAGCACCTTGGCACTCATTCGCTTGGGAAGCAGAGTCTTGCTCACGCACACCTCCCCCGGGAGTCGAACCATATTCTACCCTTCCCGTTGGCACCTTTCCACTTGGGAAGCGGAGTCTTACTCATGCGCACTTCCCCCGGGAGTCGAACCGTGTTCTGCATCTCCCATTGGCACCTTTGCCATTATGCTTCCTCTTTTAATTTTTTGGCCATTTTAGGCTTTCTTTTTGGATTTCAACAACCCGGGGCTCGAGAGTTCCAAAAGACGGGTGCCTACAACCCCAATCAAACAAGAACAGGTTCCAGGCACCGCCTCCCGTAGTTCTCGTCCCAATGTAAATAATCTTTTCTTTTTCTCCTTTCTCTTTTATCCTAGGTTATTTACTCTAGGATACCTTGGGTGTCTCTAACACCAATTTAGATTAGAATCTCTTGTTCATTCACGTTTTCACATAACCATGCCACTTGGCAAGTTCTTTAGTTCTTTAGCCATTTTAAGCTTTCTTTCCCTTACTTATTCTTATTCCTTCACCCTAGGTTCGCATCCTTAGGGTTCACTGTGTCTCGAGGACACTATTTATTCCAACTTATCTTTGGCCTAGAGTTCATTAACTCTATGTTCACATTTCCCTTTTTGCTTAGAGTTAATTAACTCTATATTCACATTTCCATCATTTTCGTAGAGTTCTTTAACTCTATTTGCATTCCATCATTTACCTAGAGTTCATTAACTCTATTTGCATTCCAACCTTTACCTAAAGTTCATTAACTCTATTTGTATTCCATTATTTATCTAGAGTTTATTAACTTTATTTGCATTCCAACCTTTACCTAGAGTTCATTAACTCTATTTGCATTCCAACTTGACTTAGAGTTTTTATTAACTCTATCTTTTCCATGCCATACTTAACCTAGAGTTCATTAACTCTATGTTGAATACTCTATTTTGCAACCTTAGGTTATTCTCTAAGACAATGCCCCACTCGTTTGCTTAGAGTTAACTCCTAGGTTTCATGCCACTCGTTTGCACCTTTAACCTAGGTTTTCTTCTAGTTTTATATCCATGCAAATTTGACCTAGTTTTCTCCTAAGTCATATAACCATCAAGAGCTTGCAAAGGAAACCTTCCCTTAGGTTTTCTTTTATATCAATTTCTAGGGTTATACCCTAACATGATTACATCCATACCTTTAATCTTTACCATCTATACTCATGCAAGAATAACCCATATTAGGTTAACATCAATCTCTTTTAGGGCTAAACCCAATTTTATCCACATTCATAATCACACTACACTAACATGCTTACTAACATGCTTCTAAATCAAAAATCAAAGAAAAAATAGGAGAGATCACCCTTTTTCGGAAGCATCCCCCACCTCTTTGTGTTCTTGTTGCAAGAACAAGGGCTTGATCTATTTCTTCTTCAAGAAAATCCCTCGTCTTGTCTCTTTGACCAAAAAAGAAGGAGAAAAGAGTTAGAGCTTCTCTTAGAAAGCTCCCATGAAGTCTTCTTTGTGATCTCCAAGCTCTACTCGACTAATAGCTTGTCCTTCTTCTTCTCCAACCTCCTTTCAAGCTTGATCTCCTCCAAACAAGCTTTTCTCCAAAGCTCTTATTGTTGGAGAAAGGTTCCTAGAGAGAGAAGTGTATGTGCGTGGAGAAGAGAAAGAAAACTTTCTCTTGAGCTCAAGTTGTTCTCACTTCATCAATGTCCTTTCAATAGAGCCAAAGTCCCATCAATATCCTTTCAAGGTCCCATCAATGTCCTTTCAATAGTGTCAAAGTCCAATCAATGTCATTTCAAAGTCCCATCAATGTCCTTTCAATAGTGCCAAAGTCCAATCAATGTCATTTTAAAGTCCCATCAATGTCCTTTCAATAGTGCCAAGCACTATTCCTCTCACAAAAATCCTATTTGGGAAAAAGGAAAAGAAGTATTTCCAACCTCTTTTAAGTTTAAATTCCACCTTGGAAGTACAAGGGATGGGAACTAGGGCTCTAAACTCTCCGGAAACCTTATAGAACCTTCCGGAAGCTTACCAACACATCCGAAGAGTATCGTTCAACCCTTCACACACTAGAACTTCACAACTTGCTAAAGTTCAGTGCACTACACACTCTTTCTCTTAAGGATTTGACTACCATCAACTCTACTGGATCGCTCCAATTAAATAGAAACTTCTCTAATTTTCTAGTTGCCATAATCTTCTTTGTTGGTCCTTGTATCCAATAGTATACTTTTTCATTACCTTGCAGATGAAGGGGGAAAAAAAAAGGAAGATGCTTTTTATTTTGACTATCACAACAAAGAAATAAGTGATGATTGTTGATTGAAGATGACTTTTGTAGAATTTTTTTTGGAATTTCAAAAAATGCCTTTGCGAGCTTTACTGCTACCTCAGGAATTTGGGGATGCCATGCCTCATGAGTTAGTTGGCCAACCGCTCTCTTGGAGGGCAGCCTACCACGAAATTGAGTTTGCATCGCATCCTGAGGCACCTTTTCTATCAACAATGCAACTATATTACAATCCATCTTATATTCTTGATAAGTACATAAGATAGCCTTAGTAATGAAATCTTGTACTATGATTGAGACTGCTCTCCTTCCTCTTTGAATTGCCCTACCAAACTTGAGCTTTTTGATAACAGAGATTGGCTGAATTTGATCATCTTTTTATTTTGGTGGTATGTCACAAATTGGGTATTCTTGCCTTAGGATGAAACAAAAATGGTTTCTGTAGAGCTAGATCTAAGTGTTGCTAGGCTGTTTTCTGTAATAAGAGGGGTACTTATGAACCTTTTAGACCATCTCAATGGGATCAGTTAAAGTTGAGATTAGATTAGGTATCGACTCAACTATTTCTTTGGCCCATATGCCCCCATCTTTGCATTTTTTAGAGTTGGAATTTCATTTTATTCTTCACGGTATTTATACTGATGCCTTCTTCTTATTTCAGCTTCCTGCAGATATCGAGTGGCATTTCATTGGACACCTGCAAAGCAACAAAGTGAAATCGCTTTTGGGTATTTTCTACTGTCTAACTCTTGTGGTTAATTGGCTTAGCTTTCGTGTTCAAATCTATTCATCGTTGGCATTAATAATAGCCACTGCTTGAAAGTGCGATTTTGCAAGTTTTTCCTTAATGCAACTTGAGTCATGAAGAACTCATAAATGGAAGGTCACTTTCTTTTGTTTGCGTTCAGCTTTTGAGGTTCATTTCTATGATTGGCTTTGTGCACTCTCCTTGCATGATATCTTCAACGTTACACAACCACAATATTTGTTTATTATTTTTCCACTGTATCTTGATGCCTTATACCCAAGGATTGTTGTGCCACTGAGCCACTAGCACAGCTTGACACGGCAGAACGACACACCTCCTACCAATGTTGGCGTGGTCCTTCATGCCAATGGCGCACAACTAGCACACTGACATAGATTGGCATGGTATTTTATTAGTTTCCCATGGAAAAATAGTTCTTTAGAGTAGTTTAATGTCTCTAATTGCTTTAAAAATTGTCCAAGTGTTAATATTTCACAAAGTTTATCAAGGATAGAATTTACAAGTTTATCAAGAATAGAATCGTGGACATCTTAGTAACTCAAGAATGCCATTTTAACATATAACAAAAGTATAGGAAGAAACTACATCATAAAGACAAAATTGAAGTCATAATTACAAGAAGTTATAGTAAGGCACTACCTTCACTAGATAAAAAATGATAAAAAGATTGGGAACAATCTTCATTTTTGTGTTTTGTCACTACGACTTGGTCTAATTATGCAGTGGAAATGTGGAACCCATTATTTGTTCCAATAGTTAGTAGATTCAAAAGATCTACATGGTTTCAGTTTAAAGTCTATTATATAACCTTTTTATTTCCAAAAATCTCAACAAGAATCCAAGATATGTTTTTTTTAAAAAAGACATGTTTTCTCGGTATTGTTTGGCACAACCTTGTGCCATGTGGGGGCACTGTACGGCACGGGCGGCACATGCAATCCTTGCTTATAACAATGATATACATGTGTACTGCCCTTCAATCATGGGTTTCATGTTTTCTCTTGTTAGGAGGTTAAGGATTTAAGTGCTATTGACGCCCATGCCCATTGTGCCATACTGTGCCGACAAGGTATCGTCTCGATACAACCCCGGTGCTGATGGTTTGGCTCAAAATCTTCTTTCTTTGTAATTAAAAAGTATTTACCTCAATAAAGTGCAAAAGATTTGATAAAGATATATAATAAGCAATAAAAATATATCGGTGCCAAAGAAAGTATGTATTTCATGCCATAGTGTGTTTGTACACTGATGCTTTTGCGAACTTCACACATCGGCATGATACGACACGCACTGTGTTATATAGTGCTGGCAAGTGCTCGACACTATGATGTGGCATGACATTTAAATCTTTGATGAAGTTTTTTATCCTCTAATATAGTCAACATCATTAAGGAAGAAAAAGCAACATTTTAGTAGGCTCATAGTGCCTTCACAAGTTTTAGTTAATATCTTAGCGGTCTAAACTTGCACAATAAAAAAAGAGCATTATTAATAGGAAAATTAATTGAATTTGTTAATTTAACTATCCATTAGAGATATCATGAATGCAATTATCTATGCTGTATCAGACAAGTTGACAGGTATTGTATGTAAATGTTTTTCTATTTTACATAAGTGTTATTCTTAAATTTCAAGAATGATCTTTGTATTTCTTATTCTAGAGCTCTTAGCTGATCAACCTTTTTGTTGCTGCTCTTAGCATAAAAAATTCTTATTTACTTTTTGGAATCATTTCAACTTTTGTTCTAAATAATTTTCTGCAGCTGGAGTACCTAATCTTGGCATGGTTGAAAGTGTAGATGATGAGAAGGTATGGATTTAGTTGCATGACTATCGTATTTTTGTAATGTTAGCGTTAGTTCCTTAGGGTCAATTTGCCTATTAACATTTGATAGAATAAATGTAATTATTTTGTAACATCTTGATTTTTAGTTTTGTAATGAATAAAAGGAAACTGGTTACCTATTAATGCTTCAACCCACTTGGTATTGTCATGGTATGTAGCAGAGAAAAAGGAAAGCAATAAGAGGAAGGAGAAAGTAAATAAAAAAGAAAAGAGAAAAATAGGAGAGAGAAAAGGAGAGACCAAAAAATAGAGAGAAAGGGAGGATGGGAAAAAATGAGAGAGAAAGCGAGGAAAGGCAAAAAAAAAAAAAAAGTAAAGGGAGAGGACAGCGGGAGAGGCAGAAAAATAGGAGTATATTGGGAGAGAGACTAGAGTGAAGCTAAAGGGAGAGTAGGAAAAAAAGGGTAGGGGAGAGAGAGGAGAGAAAAAGAAAAAACAGAGAGAAAAGGAAAGTTGAGGAATCGTGCAAGATTTATGTCAGAATACAAGCTATCTTTGTAATTGCAACACTATTACGTACTATATGCAAGTATCACCAGGTTAGCTAGATTGCTCTATTCTTAAGAGTCAGCAACTCTTAATCAAAAGTGGTAGCGTAAAATATCTTGCCAACTTAGATGTTTAGAGTTGAATGTAATTATTAACATCACTGAGTAAACAATTATATACTATACAAAGAAAAGCAAGGCATAGGTGAATCCATCAATTTGCTAATAGCACTGGGATATAGATTCAATGCACATTTATAGTTTTACAATAGTTATTGTATGCTTGACCAATTATAGACGCTTAAGATCAACAACAACATGAGAGCTCAATAGAAATATGATTATACCATTCACACGTATAGTGGAGATACGAACAAATCACAAGGTCTAAATACCGAATCAATTGCAATGAGTACTAAGGATTTAAGTGCCTATCGGCACGGACAGTATCCACCATATCGTATTGTGCCAAGGAATTAAGTATCTCCCCGTGCTGTGCCTTACAGCACGGGGCGATACGTATTGTGCTACCAATTAAGGGGCACGATATAGGGGGGTCTCTTTTGGCCCCTATGTGCCGCGATACTCTCTGAGTATCGAACGAGACAGAATGACATCCAGAGGGTATCACGGCACGTGCCGGTGCGTGCCCACACAGGTAGGGATGTAAATGGATATGGATACCTATATTTTATCCGAATCCGAATCCGAATGAGCGGATTTAACCCGATGTAAATGGATATAGATTCGGATATGGATATATGAAAAAAAAAAATCCGATGGATTCGGATTCGGATTCGGATTCGGATTCGGATTCGGATATGGATATTAAAAAAAATCCGAACTCGAACCCGAACCTGGATTCGAACCCAAACAAATTTTATATGATATGATGTATAAAAAAATTTAAACGATTAAATCTCAATCTAAGGGTTAAAGGAGATCCTTATACTTTATAACCCAAACTCTAAATAATAATAGTTAAAGATTAAATGCTCAAAAGAAAAGGTGGCCTCCTCTTTCTTTGCTCTTTGCCTCTCTCTCCACTCCCTACTCCTTTCTCCCCACTCCCTAATTCCTTCCTCACTTGTTCACTCCCAAGTCCCAAACTCCCAGCGACCTAGCCCGCGCGACCGCGCTATGTGGAACCCCCAAGGCCCCAGCAACGCTTCGCTTTGCTTTGCTTCTTCTCCACAAACTCAAGAACCAACTACAAACTCAAAACCTAGAAGAAAAAAAGGTAAGATTTATTTTTTTATATGGGTTTTTATTATTTATTTTTTGTCTGTGTTTTTTTTTTTTTAAAAAAAAACTTTAATCTCTTAACTCTTAACTCTTAGTCTTATAGGTTGTTGAATAATGGATTTTTTTTTAAAAAAAAAAATTAGAAATTTTTTATTTTATTTTTTCTTAATAGGTATTTGGGCTTTCTCAATTTAATGTTAGTCATATTTGGATATTACTATTATATGGCATGAATGTTTA
Organism: Tillandsia fasciculata; assembly: GCA_029168755.2. Lineage (NCBI taxonomy): Eukaryota > Viridiplantae > Streptophyta > Magnoliopsida > Poales > Bromeliaceae > Tillandsia > Tillandsia fasciculata. The sequence continues at coordinate 403,010 of CM054953.1, read as the reverse complement.
ATGTTGTATTTGAATATGTATTTTCAAAATTTAGATTTTAGTGTAATATGCTTTCAAATTTGTTAATTATTATTTTTGGGTTTGGAAACGGATTTTAGGGTTTCGGATTTTCGGTCGGGTACGGATTTGGATATGAATTTTTAAAATCCGTCGGATTCGGGTTCGGGTTTGGGTTTCGGGTTTGATAGTCAGGTTCGGATTCGGGTTTTTAAAAATCCGCCCCAAATCCGACTCATTGACATCCTTACACACAGGCACACAATGTTTTTATTTTTTTATATTTTATTTCTACCTTTTTTTTTTTGGCTTCTCTTATAAACCTTTATCCTTCTCTAATCTCTTTTCTTCTCTTCACTTCTACCTTTTCTTCTTTTTATTTCTACCTTTTATTCTCTTCTACTCTCTTTTCTTTCCTCTCACATATCTTCCCCTATTTTTTTTTCATTCTATTTTTTCCTCCCCTTTTTTCTCATAAATTGTTTTTCTTTAATTTTTTCTTTCAATATCTTATTGTTCTTTGATCACTTTGATCTTAAAAGAAAACGCAAAGAAATAACAAAATCGAAGATCTACTTATTAGGTAAGTCGAGAAATGTACAACTTAATTTTTGTTCATACATTTAAAATAGGCTAAATTATATAAACCCCCCCTGTAAATATCCGTTTTTTCACTTCCCCCCCTTAACTTTCAAAAATCTATATTTTACCCCCTCAAAAATTCAAGTTGATGCATTTGGCCTCCCCCCGTCAGGGTTCCGTCAATATTTCGTCAATATCTTATAATTTATACCAAAAATAATCTTGAAATGTGTCTGCCGCCACGAACGAACCGACTCACGATGAGTGGTCATTCATGATATAGATTGAATTTCTTTGAATTTTTATTTAAAATCAGGTTTGTAGGTTCTTAGCTTCCAACAGATTTAAGAATCTATTATTAATTATCCCATATTTGTAGTGTTAAGGAATCCTCGATTTAGAGACCAAATTTAATGTTGATGATAAGAAGAGATTGTAGTATAAAGACGATTTTTATTGATATGACTTTCGAGTACATGGCGTAAGTAGGGGTATACCCTCACTGTACATGAGTGAAATGCTCAATTTATGAACTTGGTGGTCCTTCAAAATTGCATTGCTAAGTTTAACGACATGGCGGTCAAATGGGGTTGAGTTTCAGCTTGATTTGACTTTCTCAGTTTAATGACTTGACGGTCGTTTGAATTTGGGATGCTCAATTTCACGACATGACGGTCGGTTTGAATTTAGGTTGTTAGTTTAACGACTTTGCGGTCATTTGAATTTGGGTTTAGTTTAGTGACTTTTCGGTCGTTTGACTTTGGGTTTTGGTTGTTTGAATTTGGGTTTAGTTTAATGTTTTTTTGGTCGTTTGAATTTGGGCTTAGTTTAATGACTTTTCGGTCGTTTGATTTTGGGTTTAGTTTAATGACTTTTCGGTCGTTTGAATTTGGGTTTAGTTTAATGACTTTTCGGTCGTTTGAATTTGGGTTTAGTTTAATGACTTGTCGGTCGTTTGACTGTGGGTTTAGTTTAATGACTTTTCGGTTGTTTGAATTTGGATTTAGTTTAGTGACTTTTCGGTCGTTTGAATTTGGATTTAATTTAATGACTTTTCGGTCGTTTAAGTTCGCTTGTGAGTCTATTAAGTTGACTCAGCCGATTCATTTGAAGTCAGCTCGGTTTGAACTCTTGATTTGTTTCAGTTCGGGCGGAGCTGATTTGCTTGCTTTGGATTATCCTTGAAGTTCGGTTTGAACCTTTGTTCAGGTTGGGCTCAAATTGAATTGGTTTGAACATTTTGTATTGGATTCGAGCTGAGCCGACTTTGGCTTTCGCTTGATTTGCCCATTTTGAATTTGATTTGGGTGGAACTGTTATATTGTGGTTCAGAACCCGTTGAGACATGGTTTAGGTCGAACCCTTATAACTTAGTTCAAACCCTTTGAATTTGATTTGGGTTGGGCCTTTATAGTTCGGCTCAACTTGGACCCTTTTGTAGTTCGGTTTGGTTCGGATCGTAACCTTATGGTTTGGTTTGTGTTCCGTTTGAGCTTGATTTGGATTGAGTCGCCCTAGAGTTCGCCTCAACTTGGAACCCTTTTACATTTGGTTTGGATCAAACCCTTGTGGTTTGATTTAAGACGCCTTTGAGTTTGGTTTGAGTCACCCTCTTTGCGGTTTGGCTCAGAACCCTTTGATTTTGACTTGGTGTCGAGCTGGTGCATGGTCCAGTTCATATGATTCTACCCAGATTCGATTTGGGTTGAACTGGCTTATGATTTGGCTTGGCTTGTCTTGATCCTCTCGCGGTTTACTTTGGGTTGAACCGGTTTGTAGTTCAAAGTGAATCTTTTATGGTTTAGTTCAAGTCGAACCGGCTTGTGGTTTGGTTCGGTTCACCTCGAACCTCTTGTAGTTCACTTTGGGTTGAACTAATTTGTAGTTCGAGTTGGATCCTTTATAGTTTGATTTAAGTCGAACTAGCTTGTGGTTTGGTTTGGGTTGAACCGGCTTGTAACTTGGACCTCATGTGGTTCTGTTTGGATTGAACTGACTTCAGTTCAAGTTGAATCCTTTATGACTTGGTTTAAGTAGAACCGCTTTGTCATTCTGTTTGACTCGAATCTCATGTGGTTCGGTTTGGGTTCAACCGGCTTGTGGTTTGGTTCGGCTTGACTCGGACCTCCTGTGGTTCCGTTTAAGTTGAATCGACTTGTAATTTGATTCGGCTCGGCTTGGGCCTTCTGTGGTTCTGTTTGGATTAAACTGACAAGTTGAATTTTTTATGGTTTGGTTTAAGTCGAACCGGCTTGTGGTTCGGTTTGGCTCGAACCTCATGCAGTTCAGTTTAAGTTGAATCCGCCTAGGTTCAAGGTGTATCCTTCACGGCTCGGTTTAGGTCGAGCCGGCTTGTAGTTCGGTTTGACTTGGCTCTGTTCTTCTGTGATTTCGTTCAGGTTGAACCGACTTGTAATTTGGTGCGGCTCGGCTTGGTTCGGACCTTCTGTGGCTCCGTTTGGGTTGAACCGACTTCAGTTCAAGTTGAATCCTTCATGGTTTGGTTTAAGTAGAACCGCCTTGTGGTTCGGTTTGGGTTAAAGCCTTATGTGGTTCAGTTTGGGTTCAAACCTCATGTGGTTCGGTTAGGGTTGAATCGGTTTATGATTCGATTCAAATTGGACCCTTTACGGTTCGGTTTAAGTTAAACCAGCTTGTAATCCTGTTCAGTTCGGCTTAAGACCTTCAACGGTTCAATTTTAAGTTGAACACGTTTATGATCCGGTTCAAATTGAGTCTTTTATGGTTTTGTTTAAATTAACCCGACCCTAGTCCAATTTAGTTCATCGTTATGGTTTGGCCCATCATTCATCTCGATTATATTTATCCCGAATTATGTCCATGTTGGATTTGGTTGGCAATCCAGTTTAAACCGAATTGAGTCGAACCATGCCTATCATGAGGATGACGATTTGATCGAGTCGAGCTGTACCTATCACGAAGATGGCATATGGCTCGACCAGTGCCTATCACAAAGATGGCAATTTGATCGAGTCGAGCCGTGCCTATCACGAAGATGGCATATGGCTCGAACTGTGCCTATCACGAAGATGACGATTTGATCGAGTCGAGCCGTGCCTATCACGAAGATGGCGATTTGATTAAGTCGAGCCGTGCCTATCACGAAGATGGCGATTTGATTAAGTCGAGCCGTGCTTATCACGAAGATGGCATATTGCTCAAACCGTGCCTATCACGAAGATGGCGATTTGATCGAGTTGAGCCGCGCCTATCACGAAGATGGCGGTTTGATCGAGTCGAGTCGTGCCTATCACAAAGATGGCGTATGGCTCGAATTGTGCCTATCACGAAGATGGCGGTTTGATCGAGTCGAGTTGTGCCTATCATGAAGATGGCATATGGCTCGAACAGTGCCTATCACGAAGATGACGATTTGATTAAGTCGAGCCGTGCCTATCACGAAGATGGCGTATGGCTCGGCCAGTGCCTATTGCGATTTGATCGAGTCGAGCCGTGCCTATCACGAAGATGGCATATGGCTCGAACAATGCCTATCACGAAGATGACGATTTGATCGAGTCGAGCTGTGCCTATCACGAAGATGGCATATGGCTCGAATTGTGCCTATCACGAAGATGGCGATTTGATCGAGTCGAGCCGTGCCTATCATGAAGATGGCATATGGCTCGAACAGTGCCTATCACGAAGATGGCGATTTGATTAAGTCGGTCGAGCCTATCACGAAGATGGTCCTGTGATCAAATCGACAAAAGAATCGCCACTATACCGTTTGCGCGCATACACTAATCCGTCCGCCGTCGTCATGGTGGCGAGATAGTCTGGTAGCAATTGTTGTTGCCACATTTGAAGAAGAAAGAAAAGGCCATGAGACCTCCTCGCGCATTGTTGTCGTCGTCGTCACCGTCGCGGCCGCCTTTACTTTTCTTTTCTTTTCCTTTTTCTCTCACTTTTTTTTCTTTTTTTTTTTTTTTTTGCTCTTCTTTTTCTATTTTTTCTTCTTTCTTTCTTTTGGGTTGGCCTGAGAGAGGGGACCCCAACTCCTTCTCTCTGTGCTTATAAACTAGAGAGAGGGAGAGGCGGGGTCCTTCCAGGCCCTCTTTTTTTTTTTTTCAAAATCCTTCCCCCTTTCTTGAATCCAATAGCCCAATTTATAGTAATTTTAGAACCTCTTCGCTTTGGGAAACAATTCAAAAGATTTCAAAATATAAGGCAATAATATATTTTAACTTTTTTCCTTTTTTGGTGATTGGTCATCTAAGGTAAACCAATCAAATCACTATTTGCTTGATTTTCTTTCTCAATTTCTATATTTATTTTTAGACAGATGCTTAGTGAATATGCACACATGGTGTAGTAATGATCCAATGCCAGATTTGATCGGTTGAGCCTATCACGAAGATGGTCGTGTGATCAAATCGACAAAAGAATCGCCACTATACCGTTTGCGCACATACACCAATTCGTTCGCCATCGTCATGGCGGCGAGATAGCCTGGTAGCAATTGTTGTTGCCACATTCGAAGAAAGAAAAGGCCATGAGACCTCCTCGCGCATTGTTGTCGTCGTCGTCACCGACGCGGCCGCCGCAATCGTCACCGACGCGGCCGCCTTCACTCTGCTTTTCTTTTTTTTTTCTCTCAAAATTTTTCTTTTCTCTTTCTTTTCTCTCCTTTTCTCTCTAACCTTTTTTACTTTTGAGTTCACCAAATTTATAAGGGTTTCAAAAAGTCTTAAAAGGCATTTGATGCCAATCAAATTTTTTGGCAATTTTTATCGTGCATTACTTTTTTTTTTTTTTTTCGCCTTTTTTGTTTTCTCTTTTTTGTTTTCCTTTTCTTTTTTTTGGAAAGAGGGAGCCCACCTCCCTCACGTAAGGTGTGGTTTCCCTATTTTTCTTTCTTTTTTTTTTATTTTATTTCTTTCCTTTTTTTTTTCTATCTTTTTTTTTTTCTTTTTTTTTTCTATATCTTATTCCCTTCCTTTTTTATTTCTTTCCTTTCTTTTTTTGTTTCCTTTTTTTTTTTTGCCTTTCTTTTTTTTTTTTCTTTTTTTTGTTTCCTTTTTTTTTGCCTTTCTTTTTTTTTCTTTTTTTTTCTTTCGTAGTATTTCTTTTCTTCCCTTTTTTATCCAAACAAAATGACAAAAATACATTAAAAATATATTTTTTTCTTTATAGAACAAGCAAGGGCAATATGGTCATTTGACCCTCTCCATTAACACCGTAGCCCCCTGAAAATATTTTCTGATATTTTGAGGTGAAATGTAGGCTTTTGAAAGTTAGGAGGGAAAGTGAAAAAGAGGGTATTTACAAGAGGGTTTTCTGTATTTTAGCCTTTAGAATATATTTAACTTGTAAAGTTTCTTAAACAAATTTTTATTAACAATTTATAAAAATATGAAAATATATTCACTTGATTTAGTCATTATATGGTCCATTTTTAATTTTTTTGGACAAATTTAGCATTTTGTACAATATTTAAGATATTCTTAACTTTGAAAATTTTATTATTGGATTTAAAAACATGAAAATTCTAATTAAATTGAAAACTAAATAGAACCAATTGATATTTAAATTTGCTTAATGTATATGTCATATGGTTTATTATTAAATTTTCATAAATAAATCTCACAAGTTTTTTTATTTAAATTTAAGAAAAAGTAATTTTCTTGGATGAATCTTGCAAATTTTGCATAAAATTTTTTTAAAAATAATTTTCTCCGATTTATATTTTATAATTTTTGAAGTTCTAAAAAAATAAAAGATAAATCAATTTTTTTTTTTAAAGTTAATCAATTTTTTTTTTAAAGTTAATCAATTTTTATCATAAACTTGCTTAATTTATTCATCGTATGATTTATTATTAAATTTTCATGGACAGATCTAATAATTTTTTAAAAAATTTTAGAAAAAATAATTTTCTTCAATTTTTTCATAAATATTTTTTTAAAAAATGAAAAAAAAAAGAAATTATCAGCGCACTTGTGGTTCTATAATAGTTAGTCTAGTCATCGTGCGGTCTTTTATTGAATCAATATGAATGGATCTTGCAAATCTTCATAAAAATTTAAAGAAAAAATAATTTTCTCTATAAACTATAATTGTATTTTATTTCACATATAAAGAACAGTACTACTGTATTAAGCTATTAACTAGTATATTAGTAAGTTATTTTTGATATTAGATCAAAACAATTCAATACATAACCAAAATTTATAATTATTACTTTAAACCTTTTAAAATAACATTATAAAGCTTTATTGGACCCAAAAAAGTTAAAATAAGATCGTGCCAAAGTGTGTCATTAGGAGGTTGTGCGTGCCCGTCGGCACGCAAGCGTGCCATGTGTCGGCACGCAAGCGTGCCTGTGCCGTACCGTGCCAGGCAACGGCCGACACACCCTCGTGCCACGGCACTCTAATCCTTATATTGTGCCAACAAAATATCAGCACGATACAACTCTCGTGCCGGTGGCACAGCTCAAAACTCTCTTTTCTTTAAATTATTAAGTTTCTCAATAAAATTCAGAAGATTTGATAAACATACATAATAATCAATTAGAATATTTTGTTGTTAAAGAAAATAAATATTTCATACCATTATCAAGGATTAAAGTATCGTGGCATGGAGGCGTGTCGTTGTTCACCTGGCACGGTACGGCACAAGCACGCTTCCGTGCTGACACGTGGCACGTTTGCGTGCCGATGGATCCGCATAACCTCCCAGTGGCACGCTCTGGCACGAGCTTTTTTAATTTTTTTTGTTCCCAATGTGCTTTTGTAATATTGTTTGAAAGGTTTAGTCAAATAATTATGAATATTGGTTATATATGACTTACTATGCTCACCAATTAATATATGGGTAATTTTTTTTATATATAAAATACAGCTATACCTCATCGAGAATAGAAATTATAATATAATCATAAAATTCATTAGTATAATAATTATTTAAATTTATATATTTATAGAGAAATGACTGCTTAATTCTACATAGATTGTCGCGGTGGATCATATACCATATTGTGATATGCAGATATAAGATTTATTTGACAATGTTGGTATAAAAATTGCTGGTATTGTGAGAAAGTCATATATTACTGGTATATCTCATTGTATTGTCGTACGTGATGTGCATATGCAATTGGATTACGAATTTGATCGATAACAATCTCCTGCACTGGCATATGGACTGTAACATCATAAGCATAAGGATGATATGGAATAAAAGAACCGTAATGTGGGTATGCAGTGTAATCACTATGTTCATACGTATTAGTGGACATGGACGAACTTTCACTATATAAAGGTAAGGATGGATCGTAATCATATCTCTCTTCATAAAAACTATGTTGATACGAGAGATATGATGATATCGAAGTACTATCAAACTGTGAGCACAAATTATCATCCCTTTGTGGGTGTCCAGTTGACACTGCTTCCAAATCCTCTCTCATCTTTCTATAATCTTGTTGCGAGGACCTATTGTTAGAATTTTGCGTAAGATAAAACGCAGCGGAAAAGAAAATCAAATAAAACTAGATTTCAAAACTTGAGATCTGATCTCAAATAAATCACGTAAAATAGGATCACTCATGTATTTAAGATTAAAAGGAAAAAGAATATCTAATATTCACCTTTGCGCGGGTAGCAAGGATTTAAGTATCCATCGACACGGGCCGTATGCACCGTATTGTATCGTGCCAACAAGATACCTGCACGATACAGCCTCCGTGCCGATGGCACAGTTCAAAACCCTTTTTTCTTTAAATTACTTAACAATTTTCTCAATGAAGTTCAAAATATTTGATAAAGATACATAATAAGCAATTAAAAAATTTTGTTGCTAAAAAAAATAAATATTTTATGCCATTATGTGTCGGCGCACGTATTTTTAGTGACGGGCACTCATCGACATGACTCGGCACGCACCGTGTTGTATCATGCCGGCAAGTTTTTGGCACGACCTAGTGCCACAGCACTTAAATCCTTGGCGAGGAAATCTACAACGTAATGTGATGATCGTGGAATTTGATTTTTTTGAAGCCACACATGCATTCGGCCTCTATAGGTATACACTCGGATGTTGCTGATCTGATCGAAACTCTCATCAGGGTGCTAGTTCCCTTGCAGAGTTCCCTTGCAAAGAATGTTTTTCTGTGATCTTGGATATTTTAAAAAAGAGAAAGAGGAGGAAAGAGATGACAGCTAGGGTTTTCTAAAAACTCTCATGCGTATAAAGAGGGATATAATCCCTTTTATAATCATTAAGGATAAAAATAAAATTAGATTTAAGTTTATCTTATTCTAATTAGTTTAATCGAATAAATTCTAATTTAATTCGACTTGAACTCAATCCTAATTTGATCAAATCAAATCAATAATGCAATATTTGCACATAAGTCCTTTCACAACTCCCTAACTATTATTAAATCCTCTCTTGCAATATTCGCACTTTAATATCCTAATTACAAATTAGTCCTATTATCAATATATTGATAATTAAGTCCTCAGGCGATTCAAAAATCACGATCCAGCTATATTACAAATTAGTCCTCAGGCGATTCAAAAATTTGATCAAATCAAATCAATAATGCAATATTTGCACATAAGTCCTTTCACAACTCCCTAACTATTATTAAATCCTCTCTTGCAATATTCGCACTTTAATAGCCTAATTACAAATTAGTCCTATTATCAATATATTGATAATTAAGTCCTCAGGCGATTCAAAAATCACGTTCCAGCTATCCGATCAGTTATAACCTCTTATGTGAGTGACCCTATAGATTCTCTTCTATCTAGTAGTGAGATACATTTTGATCACCATCAATAATATCACTAAAACTCTTTTTAGTGGGTCAGAACAATTCCAACTCAGTCCAATAAGAATCATTCATCCAGATAATTCTCGTGAATCCCATAATCCACCAGTGACTCCTAGCACATGTAGTGGCTTTCTAGTAGAATGGAATACTGAACTTTTAGGTGCAGTTAACGTGTGATACAATCCTTTTATCATGAGTCCCGACTAGACGGAAGTCATGGAATAACTCGCGAAATCTCATCATCTGTCATATGTCAAATTTATTCGGTTCAAATTTTTAATATCGGAAATCCTTTCCGTTATTTACGCTGCCCTGACCAATGTCTTCTAAATTCGGTCTTATAAATCATATAGGACTAAATCTCTTATCTACTAAGGACGATAGATTTTATATAGGTGCACACCCTATTCCTATAACGAACCTACTGCAGCCAACATGCACCACAAGGACCCAAGTGGCAAGGGACCAAGTGTATGTACAGTCAAACTACAGTAACCCCATTGTGAATAGCCGAGACACTGCAGGTCAAAGGACCAGTCACACTACTGCAACATTTAGTAAGTTACTGACGAGTAGACATCTAAGTGACTTCTCGTGTTGGTCATGCTCGGTACCCTTGTTCTCCAACAACCACCTGCACATTCGCTCGAGTGTCCTCATATTGTTGACTTGAGATTCGTCTACTCTAAAAGGGAAGCAACCTGTGCACTAATCTCACCGGATCAATCACTTTTCCCATATGATCCATCGATCGAGAGTATTTAGGAATTAATCATCAATGATATATGTCTTAAATTCTCAATTCTTGAGAATACGTATCTTCTTATTAATTTCTTGGATAATTTATGGACACATACACAATATGAATGAAAATAAAAATTCAATTACATTCATAATGTTGAAAGTCAAGTACAAATTTATATTCTAAAAAGAATAAATGTGTCGTCCTGGTTGGCTTCTAGGGCATACATCTAACGCCTATTACCTCTTCTGCGATCATATACGACTCTAGATGTTTGACTCGGTCGAGACCCATGATCAGTATCCTGAGTAGCATGAGTGAAGTTTTGCTTTTTAGTAAATATAAGACGACCTCCACCCTTTTGTTGTGTTGGTGGAATGAATTCGCCATCATCCCCACTGTTATTGGTAGTGTCATCGTCATCACTACATTCTTCTTTGGACCGTGGTAACTCAGAATCTGCTGGTGTCGATGTATCGCTATCATCATCAAACGGGATTGTATTAGCTGCATCTAATGGATCCACCAATGTCGTAATTTTTTTACCGATACCACTTATGATTGTTGTTGAAGGTCTCTTTGCGATAGACGATGTTTTCTCTTTTTCCGATTGACTTTGAGTACGACATAGGCGACCATATCCAGGTCCCAGCATAAGACGCTCAAATTCTGTATCAGAGTAATCTGCAGGATTTTGTGATTTTTTGCCCAAAGCTGCTTGTTTTTATACATCACCACACTGATTCTGAGACTTCCCTATATTCTCGTCAGCAAATTTTCTACATCACTAACTCCTGCTTCCTCAGTGATTATCCTAAATGGTCGTGGTGGATCTCCAGGCTCATCAAGCAATCGATCCTCTTGATTCTCTCTGCTTTGTAGCCAATCATGTATGGGGTCTAATTCATCATTGATAAAGCTTGCATCTAAGATATCATAAGTTTTTAATCCCTTTTTCTTATCATACTCCTTTTGCATGCATCTTAAATGGAGCCTTATATTATGGTGGATATAAACCAGCTTCTCTAATCAAGCATACGCTAATCGGTTACGCACTTTGGTATGTATCAATGCGAAGGTACTCCAGTTGCATTCACATTCACTAGACGTCGTTGTTTGAGATAAAACACGCACAATAATCTTCTTTAAATGCTTTGCTGATCCACCGTATTGTAGCCACCACTTAGCTATCCAATTAAAAATTAAAATTAATATCAAATAAGGTTTATCGTTATAAAATGTCTAAATTATTTAGTTATCGGTGTTGTGTTTCCCGTTAATTGCATACGCTTCGCCAAAAGTTCCAGAGGATTCACGAAATATTTTTTCCTTTATTATAATATTATAATATTATAATAATAAGGAATTAGCATATTAACATATAATAAATTAATAATACATTGAAAAAGCTTTTGTACCTCATTTACGGCAAGAGCGACATGCGTTGAATCCATCTCCAATCTATTGATGACATTTCGTAATGCCTTCAACAATTCATTATCAAATCCTAGATTATAACGATGGTTGTACGACGGATTAAGATAATAATCTATCATTAAGAAAAAAAATCACTCCATCAACAATGCAAGAATACAATTGAACAATCACTAACAAATAGTTTTGTTATAACTAACTAACACTTGTTGATAATCTTTAGATAAGATTGACACCGCAATGGATTGGGTTTCTTATTATTCTCTTTAGCCTTCCTCAGTTTATGATATATATGTCCCATTTGTGGTATTTTTTCCTAGTCTGCTAATCGAAGGACCACGTATAGTGGGTCCACAATATCAACAATTTCACATAATCCCAAAATTTGATGGACAGAATTATTCGCTCAATCGACTTTCCATTAGTCTTGGAGGCATAACGAGATGTTTGTCATTCATTGATGCAAATATGGACTTTAAACCATTTTATTTTGAAGTATACTGTTTAGAGTGATAAAATTTGTGGCAAGTCGTATAATATCAGGACATACAAGCTCTTATCTAGTGAATTTCTCCATTAAAGTATGGACCCAATTATGATTATACAAATACTTAAATACATGTTGTGCAGTATTTATATTTTTTTTACCTAATTTTTTTCACCAAAGTCAGATATCATTAGGTTGATGCAATGCATTACACAAGGAGTCTAAAATAAGTGTGGATGCCTTTGCATCAGTAGATTGCGAGCTTTATTGTGACACCCCAACTTCCCAGGGGGTCACCCATCCTAGAACTACTCTAGCTCTAGCACTCTCAACCCTCTTAACCTCTTGGGCCTAGCTACCACCCAAAATGCTATAGCCGGGTTAAGAGATTTAGCCCTATTTATACCTTATATATAGGACTAATCCACATACTGGAGGTGTCACATTCTTCCCCCCTTTTAAGCCCTGATGTCCACGTCAGGCGCAAGCACACTCACAAGTACCAGGCGATGTGATACTCGTCTCGCTAGTCTTAGTCGACCTTGTGGGGAGCTACATTCCACCCACAATGGTCGTTAGCCAGGGAGCTACGCTCTACCAGCTATAGAACCCTAGCTCATCCAAGACTTATTTCACACTTTCGGCTAGTGATTGGCTTTGATACCAACTGTGACACCCCAACTTCCCAGGGGGTCACTCATCTCCAAACGACTCTAGCTCTAGCACACTCAACCCTCTTAACTTCTTGGGCCTAACTACCACCCAAAATGTTATAGTCGGCTTAAGAGATTTAGCCCTATATATATCTTATATATAGGACTAATCCACATCCTGGGGGTGTCACATTTCTTGTAGTTTGAACCATTGCCCCAATACTGCCTATACCACACATTTCTCACCAACCTCACCTAGAACTTGCTCCAATAATGCATATATGTAATCGGCATCGTGAAATCGACCGGTTGCATCGATTGACTTGTGGAAGACCACCTTGCCATTGCAATACAATAAAAAATTTATCATGCTCAAATGTGTTCGTGATGTCCAACTATCACACATCAAGGTAACACCATACATCTCCCACTGTTGTTTGAAGTTTTTTACCTATGCATGGATATCATTAATCTCCACATCAAGGTATTTGCCGGCGATTTCATACGACGTTGAGGGTTCAACTCCTAGACCATTCTTTTGTACGACAGCGATCATTGATCTATAATATGGATTGCTTGCTACATGGGAAGGAATATAACTAAAGTAAAAAAAACTTTGATATTGCTCGACCAATTCTGTCTTTTCAATCTTCTTTTAGCATTGTGTCTATGCGCTGTTGTTGAACATCTGGGCCAAGAAATGTCATTGGGTCTTATATCTCTAATATTTGGAGCTTTTCCACTTTTTCGTTTTGGCATTTTTTTTAATCAGTCGAACATGCGGCCAATATAACCACTTTGAGCTAAACCTGATGGAGAGTCAAACCAAGACCCACCAGCGACATCAAACTGAGAGGTTCTATATTGTGCTCTATGTCGTTGGACTTCATCTTGCTTTCATCTTTCTTGTAGAGATGCTTCCATGGAAGCTCTAGTATCAGTATCAAATTCATTACATGTAACTTCATATGGGTCAACAGAGGGATACTCAGCCGCTCGTTTATCTAGTTTATTTCGATCATCTCTTGTTTTTTTTTTTTTTTTTTTTTTGGTTATCTTTGTAGATTCTAACTCAATTTTCATTGCATGTTTTATTTTCTGACGAACTTTAGGGCATTTCGTTACTTCAGAAAAACCTCTAGCGATATGTTTTTTTAGGCGGGTGACACACCTCCGCCAATTCCAACCATATTACAGTAATTACACTTCTAATATAATCTGTTCCCACCAACCAGTTGTTTGTACTGCCAACCATAATCTTCTATTCTCTTAGGTGGCGCTATGATCTATACAATTTTTTTACATAAAAATAATATTAAATTACAGAAAACCCCCACATAAAATCTCGCTTTTTCACTTTCTCCCGACTTTTAAAAACCTACACTTTACCCCCTCCTAATTACGGAATTATACACTTACCTCCCTGCTGTCATCATTTCGTAAGTAGTTGAAGGGTTGATGTTGTTGATGAGTAAGTCCCAGCTCCATTGACTACAGCGATGATACTGCAACACATCAAATGTGGTCACAGGATTACAGGATTATTTACGGAATGATGACGACAGCGGGTAAGTGCATAATTCCGTAATTAGGAGGGGGCAAAGTGTAGGTTTAAAAGTCAGGAGAGAAAAGTAAAAAAACGGGACTTTACAGGGAGGTTTTCTGTAATTTAGCCTAAAAACAACTATCGTAAAATCCATTCAAAATAATAAGAAAAAGAACAACAAGATGAAAAAATCATATATATCAACTTCGAAAATTATTTTAATTTTATCATCTATTTATAATTTAAAAAATTATAAAATATAAAATGAGAAAAAATTATATTTTTTCTCAAAACTTTTCAACATCCATATATTGATTCGACAAAAAATCATATGATGAGTAGAGCAACCAAAATAAGAACGCAATTACACCAATATTTTTTTTATTTTTGATTTTTTAATAAAATGTTTGGTTAAAATATAGAAAACCCTCTTGTAAAAACTCGCATTTTCACTTTTCCCCCGACTTTCAAAACTTACCTTTTACCCCCTTAAAATTTTAGAAAATATTTTTAGGGGGTTAACGTTGTTAATGGAGAGGGTGAAATAACCAAATTGCCCTTGTCCTATAAGGAAAAAAATAAATTTTAAAATACTTCTGTCATCTCAAAAGTATTTTTGGTATAAATCATAAGAAATTGACGGAATAATGACGGAACCATGACGGAGGGGGGGCTAAATGTATCCATTTGAATTTTTGTTGGAGTAAAAGGTAGATTTTTGAAAGTCGAAGGGGGAAAGTGAAAAAGCGGGTATTTACCGGAGGGTTTTCTGTAATTTAGCCAAAATATTTATTCAAAATTTGAAGAATTTTTTTTTTCAAAATTTTTAGAAAAGTTGTGAGAATTGATTAATTTTTAAAATTCTTTTGATTTTATCTTTTTTTAATTCAATTTTTTTAAAAAAATCATAAAATACAAAATTAGAGAAACAATTTTTCTCAAATAGTTAATGAACATTTGTAGGATTGATGTATATTGTTTCGACGAGGAATGTATGATAATTAGATTAATTATAATAGGACCACATTTCGATAACTCCTTTCCATTTGAAATTTTAAAATTATTTATTAAATATTAGAAGAAAATTATTTTTTTATCAATAATTTTAAGAAAAAATGCTAGACATATTCGTAAAAAATTAGCAATAATTATATGACAAATGAATTAAGTGGATGTCTATGGTAAAAGCGGAGGACTTGGATCGATAATTAAAAATATGACCATATAATAATTAAATTAAGTAGATCTATTTTCAACTTTTTATAAACTAAATAAAAAATTGGCTAATTTTATATTTCTAAAAAAGCTTTATAATTATGAAATATTCAAAAATTATAAATATAAATTAAAATTATAACTTTTTTTACTTATGTAATAATTAGATTTTTGATTTGCAATTTTTTTGCCTATTTCTTAAGTGATGAAAGAAAAAAAATAAATTAAAAGATATGTAAGAACTAAGAAGAAAGGAAAAGAAAGAAAGAAAGAGAGATAGAGTAGAGGAGAAGATATGTTGCGCGAGGGGGAGGGAAGAGAGGGAAGAAAGAAAAATAAGGGAAAAAAAAGAAAAAATGACTCAAATCACGGGTGGAAAGAGAAAAAAAGAAAAAAAAAACCAATCACGGGTGGAAAGAGGGGAAAAAAAAGATGGTGTGGCACGACACAGTGCTGCGATACCCTTGTGTGTATCATGCGGTCTCGCGCGATACGCGATACCCTTGAGGGTATCGTGGCACGGGGGGGGTCCTACGGGACCCCCTGTACCCTACGGTACGGGACGACACTTCATTCCCAAACCATTATATGTTGGCACACATATATGCTTTGTGACCGGCATGACTCGGCACGCACCATTCTGTACCGTGATGGTAAAGTTTTTAGCACGACACCGTGTCATGGTACTTAAATACTTGATGAGTATTAGGTATATCCATTACTAAATTGTCTACCATAAGACATGAATAGTAAAATATGAAGCGGTAACATAAATGCACAGAAAGTAGCAAAGCACATCCATTTCTGCGTGGTTAGCAACAAAAGCCTTGTAATGTTTAAGATGTCATATCCTTTCTACTTTTGTGGGTCATATTCTCACTCGTGTTTTGGATGCGCTCATAGGTTGGCACTAAATTGCGTAATAGCTCATCACATATAATATATCTTAATATCTAGAAGGGATACCAAAATCTTTTCAAGTTGCGTAATAAATGACATTTCTATTTGGTAGTGAAACCTCATTAATAAACCAGCTTGTGAGACTTGCAATAACATTATTGATCTTTCGAGAAATGTCACGCCCCGGGGGTTTAAACAAGCGGAAGATCAGCCTCCGAAGGCTCCCAAATTCGTATATATATATATATATATATATATATATATATATATATATATATATATATATATATATATATATATATATATATATATATATATATTTGAAACCGATTTCCCCCGGTGCGTGCCCAGACCCGCCGCATATACAAATTCACTCCTTTGTATATGCACGGCGTCCTGACTACAGTTGCCATACAATCATCACTTTAACCACACTAGTTCAACAGTCGAGTGCATACAACAATTTTTCATAAGTAACAAAGAGGCCGACTATCTTTGAAAGGATAAAACCGCAGGGTTTTGAAAACGGTGCCCACACGACACCCAGATTTTACAAATCATTTTCGCAATGTTTTCTTTTCTTTTCTTTTTAGTTTGAAAACGGCCAACTGTCAGATAGTAAACTAAACATTCACCCACGGAGTACTGTAATAATCCCAACATCCACATCAACTCACAAAAGTAACATAAACAGCTACTAACAGGTAATAAAATGAGCATGAGGAGAAGTAACCAAAGTCTGTGGCCTCGAAGGGCCAAAAGATCTCTCGTGCGGCCTCACTGTCGCCCTAGCTCTCACCCCTGGACGAACCTGTCACAGAGTGGGAAATCAGCGACACATGATATAAAGTACGAAATGCAAGAAGGGCTATAACTAAAGCAAACCGTAATGAAGCCAGAGCAACCGCCCTCATCATCGTGCAATCGACAGTAAAACCCCCTCCCCCTGCACAATCTAAACCGAGCACCTGCCCCGGCAACCACACCGAGCACCTACCTCGGCAACCACACCGAGCACCTACCTCGGCAAACCGCACCGAGCACCTGCCTCGGCACCACACCGAGCACCTGCCTCGGCACCACACCGCTCACACCCCCCACCTACGGGGGCCCCCATTACGTCACCAACACCTGGGGTACACGGGTCAACGTACCACTTTTCCGGAAAAGCACACCCTCGTGGTGGCCAAACCGCTGGTGTGCGTGTAGCAACCTCGAGCCTCATAACCAAGTACACATACATAACATAGAGCACCGCGACACTTGGTCGCCATAATATCAATAATATTATATGCTAAGCATTAACAGGGGTTAACAGTCGTAAATCATGAAAATATTTTACTCCTACACATTACTCAAAATTTTCGGAATCCAAACATCGGAAAAGTACCCACCTCGAAGTCAGTCGAACGAACCACCTGAATGTAGGCCGATCCCGAACTCCCGCTAGACTACTGGGAGACTGGTGCTGAACGGCTGGGCCCTGAACAGAAACTGTGATCAGAAATAGACTCACTCATACCAATCCCGACAACACTACAGTAACCCGAAACCGTTCTTTCATACCGGGGTACGCGTAACACGCGCCGGAAATCGTAAAACTGACGATTTCGCCTATTTACGAAACGATATCCATTTTCCGCTCAACGAGAATCTACGGAAATCTAACAATTTGCCTAGAGACATGTTTACACTGTTTACATACAGTCCACCACGTTACAAATGCGAGTTGACCCCTAGATTACTACAATTTTGCATAATTACACTAGATTAAACGCTGTTTCAACTCGTTCTCTAAATCCAGGAAATCAGAGACAGCGCCGTAAGTTTCAGCGCGCTCGTTTTAACGAGACGAAACTCGTGCTCACGAGTTTCGGCTTGCACGAGGCCCGAGAACAAAGTTGGCTATTAAACTCTTAGATCCAAAAATGACCACAATGCTACAACTTACTATGCACTTGATCTAACTGGAGCATGATGTTCAGTGATGACAGAGGACAGTTGTGCTCACCTGTGGCGCGCCGGAGGATGGCTGGAGAAGTCGGCCGGAGCAACACCCACTCAAGGTAAGGCTCGGTTTGGGATAATTTGCACCAAACCAGGTTCAAACCTGGAACAGAGTTGAGCACAAGATCAAGAACCCTTACAGAAGAAGTTCGGACATTCCCTGGCCCATCGCCGGCGGCCGGAGGCGGCGGCGGCCGGAAAAGAACCCATAATAAGCTTTTAAAGAACAAGTTGGAGCAACTTGTTTTTACAGGGCTCTCGGGCTAAACTAAGATGACAGGAACACTTAAATAAGCATCTAGGGTTTACCTGGGTAGATGGCCGGCGACCAAGGGCGGTGGCGGCGGCCGGAGCTCAACCTCGGGTTACAATCCTGGTGCAATCCACATGGGTTAGATCCCTACGTTCAAACTTCCATGCAAATGCATGAAGACGTTACTCTCACCCCAGAGAACTCACCTGAGTGCTCGGATGGCGGTTAGAGGCGGCGGCGACGTCCGGCGACCAAACCCAACCGAGCTTGGTGAAGAAGGAGATGCTCTAATGGCGGAATTCAACTAGAGCTCCTAAGGCCTTCCAACTTGGATCAATCTTCCTCACTCGGTGCAAGGAAGCTTCATGTGGTGGTGGCCGGCGACTCGGGCGAGCGGCGGCGCCGGGCGGCGAGGATCGGCCGAAGTACAAAATAACCCGGTTCTAGGGCTCACCCGCGCGACCTGGATCCTTATCCGATCATCCCGAAACTTGGTGAAGATGTTGCAGTCGTCGAGAAGACCAGATCCAACGGTCTTGATCTTTGCTTCCAAGGTCAGATGAAGCCCGAGGTCAAGATCAGCCAAAATAAAGACTTCCAGCAAGATGTTGCTCCCGCCGGCGATAGGGATGACGGCGGCGGCTCAGGCTTCACTGGTAGGGTCGTCTCAAAGTCAGGAATCTTATGCATGGTCAGTTGGCCCATTTACAAACAATAAATTCCAACAACTCACCTCGCCGGAGAAGATGAAGATGGAGACCTTCCCCCGCGGCGGCGCACGGCGAAGCAGGGCGTCGGGAACACCTCGGCTGGGTCTCTCAGGCACAGAGGAGGTCCCAGAAGAGGTCTGGTGAATTATGGAGTCCTCTCGTTGCTTCCTACTCCAACCCAACCGAGATCAAGGCTTCCTCTTGATCCCTCTCTTTTTCCGGCGAAGGGAGGCGGCGGCCGGCGGCGTAACCGACGAGGAGAGAGCAGAGGGACACGAAGGGGTTGGTGGATGCGGCTGGGTGCTAGGGTTTTGGGCTCTACGGTTTCAAAGGAACCCTAATACTATATATATACAAATGCAACAAAATGCATTTAGCTCCCTCTACTCACAATATTTAGAGCCAAGTCCTTCACAGTATTTCAATTTCGCAATCAGGTCCCTCTCCAAGAATTTGCACAAAAATCAGAGCATAAAATATAGGGGTCTCTATGTAATTTTTCGTATTTTTTGCTGTTTTTCACGTTTTTCGAGGTATTCGAGTCGCCAAACGGAAAAACGGACTTTGCCACGACGTCCGGCTCGACGAAACCTATAAAGTAGTGATTTTGGTTTGTCGCATTCGATCCCCTATAATTTTAAAATCCATAAAATACTGTAGTTTATACAGTTTGGCACGCTTTACGATGCTTTAGGTTCGTTAAACACAAATTTCTTCGGCGCCACTGCGCTCAGATCGACGACGCCATTTAAATCGACTACCTGGATCGTCAGATTCGGGCCCCAGACAGTCGATCGGGCGACGTTGGCCAACGCGGGAATTAAATCAGGGTGTTACTATTCAAATCACTATTCACTTAAGTCGCGGGTCCCACTAGTTTTCTTGCTGATTTCAGGACGATCCGACCGTCGGATCAACAAACGGTCTATACTATTTTCACTCGATTCGATGAGACGGTCGCACTGGAGACTTCAGATTTCCGAGATCAGACTCGGATCGGAAAGGTGAAATTTGTGCTTCGGAAATTGTGCCATTCACACACCGGTATACAACCCACTAAGGTTAAATTTTTTTTCCTCACCCACCTGCACACTTGAATTTTACTCTTTATAGAAACTCCAATTTCCCGAGTATTACAAGAAAAGAGCAGTATATTGACGCTCCTACAAGTAGAAAGAATCGGAGTACAATTGGATAAATAATATGAATATATGATAGCATAAATTGAAGCTGTATCTTTTTAATAATGCTAACTGTATATCTTAAAGGGTATTAAATTAGATAGTTTATTTGTCAAATATAGAATTGGCTATATCCATCAAAGAAATGTCAATATTCTGTCTACTATAACTGATATAGAGAGGCTCATAGATTAATGGTTAATGCTCTAAACAACATTAGGAAAATCAACAAATAACCATGATTAACCAATCTAATTTAAGAAACTTAAGAAGTGAACATAAATTTGATTGAACAAACAATGATTGAGTGCTAGTCGAAAGTTATTACGAGAGAACTTAGACAATCCACTCTCTCATGCATATGCTGTAGAAGTGAATAGATTTCAATTCCAATGAATGAAAGTATATGTCTGTAACTTGCATAGGGTGTTTAAATTAATGCTCAATTATGAGTTTCAGCTACGTGGGTATAGTTTCTGATGAAGATAGGAACATTTTGTCACAATTGATTTTAACATTGAATTATTGATATTCAGATGTACAATATCGCTTTTGTCTTGTAAATAATTCCTCCCAAACTTTGATTTCGGTTCACAAATTAGATAATTACTTACAAGACTCCAAATTCAACCTAGGTGGATAGAAGATCAGCCTTTTTGTCTACAGCTCCCCGCCAAATCTTTTTTAAAACTTTTTTTTATCTCTGCTGACCTATCTTTTTCTTTTTTAAAGGAGCAAAAACGAGATTAAAAAAATAGGAATTTTGGCCTCCCATCCCTTTACATGTAGTCCTATATTCAACTGCTTACACTAGAAGCATGAGGTGACACTAGATAGATATCTTCACCAAAGGAGGTGATTGTATATTTACCAAAACCTTTAGTTTGACCTTATCTCACATTGTACGCAGATGCTATATTACTATTTAGTCAGAGAAAACATGAGGTGGTACAATTAGGTTAATTTTGCACGAAGGTCCTTAAAGAATTTCAGAAAATGGTTTTCTATCCCATGCATACTATGGTACTAATGCATATTAAGATATATCTTCTCACAAGAAAAGTGCATTTGTATATTTCACTTCTTATTCTCTAACCAATTGTAAGATGTCTACTAAGGAAGACTAAGGAAATATGATAGATGCCATGCCGGTATGCTTTTCTTACTAGGAGGGCAATTTATTGAAAGATTCTGATTTCAGAATCTAGGGTATTGCGTAGAATGTCAGATTCATAAAGAACATCAGCGTCTAGGCTATGTAAGTATGTATCTAAACGAACAGCTGTTTCATTGTCAACTTCTTTTGCAGCTTGATAGAACTGACAATTAGCATTGCAATTAAAAAGTTCAAGGTTGCTAGTCCTGACGAATTAATTTCTCTTTTTCAGATTGCTAATCATCTTGATCGCGCCGTAGCTAGCTTGGGAAGAAAACCTCTGAAAGTTTTGGTCCAAGTAAATACCAGTGGAGAAGAATGTATGTTTCATAAACCACTTGTCGTACCTGATTTTTGGTTGTTATTTCTTGTCAAATTTTCATTATACATCCAAGTCTATCTTTCTGGCCTTATATGCTTTCTCCATGCCATTGTCACTGCCTTTCTGCCAATAAGTGACCTTATAATTTAATTTCTTTCAACCAATTTCAACCATTAGTCCCAACTGATTGGTATTGCCAGAGAAATGCTTAGCGAATATAGAATTCTATTTTTGGTTTGATGCATTGTGCGTTATTTTGGAGATACTATGATATAAAACTGAATATTGCCACCGTCTCTTTGCAGCAAAATCCGGTGTAGATCCTGCAGGTTGTGTAGAACTTGCGAAGCATGTGAAGATGGGTTGTCCTAACCTTGTATTTTCTGGCCTGATGACGATAGGAATGCTGGACTACACCTCAACCCCTGAAAATTTCAGGGTAATGTTTCTCGAATTAGCTATCAATTTCATTATTGTGTCGCTGCAACTTAGCAGTTAAAATGCACGAAATTTCCTTATAAATATCGTGATTTTAACATTCCCCTCTGAATTTATAAAACGATCTTACATTTTAGATGTCGTCTATCAGAAAATTGAGGAAGAAAGCAATGTAATGAATGTTTTAATTCAAGGGGGGTAATATTAAGGATTCATTTCTTACGGGCCAAGGAAAATCATGATATCTATAGGACTCTTAACAAATTAGCCAAACTTAATTTTATTTCATGTTTTTAACCCCAACTTTATTTATTTATTTATTTATTTTTTTGGAAAATCAGACTCTAGTTAACTGCCAGAATGAGGTGTGCAAGGAGCTCGGAATACCGGAGGAGCAATGCGAGCTATCTATGGGCATGTCCGCCGACTTTGAGCAAGCGGTAAGGACCCAACATTGGCAAAAGTGAAAGGAATAAAACGTAGTAATCCCTTTAGCCCCCTGTAACCTGCCAAATCGCACATTATTGCCGCGTAGTACAAAACCTATTACAAATTTTCTTCGCCGTCTTTCCTTTTTAAAATAGCGAAAATACTCTCAACGAGTCCTTGCCAAAATGACCTGTCGGAGACGATACATCCTGCGTCTCAGAAGCCTTACATCGAAGGTGTTCTCAGTGTTCGCATCTTATGTTGATGAATAATTTAACCGGTTTACCGAAAATGGTTCTTTGCAGATCGAAATGGGCAGTACGATCGTGAGAGTCGGATCTACCATATTTGGCGCGAGGGAATATCCGAACAAGAATAAGAACTAGTTACGGAGGCTAGGATAAAAATGACAGAAGGCTGTTATTATTTATGTTTAGACTTTACAAGTGTAACGATATAATTACGGATTTTGATACATTATCGTAGAATGTTTTACCTGAACAAAGTGGAGGAATGAGCTGTTCGTACTTTGCTGCTCTAAACTTTTAAGTTGTTCTATTAAAACATCTAAACTTTTGTATGTGAAAATATTACTACTGCCTGCGCTATTTTACCGGACATTCATGGACGAGAAACGAAGTTTCAGCACAAAATTGTTCGACTTCCAGTGAGTCATTAAAATACTACAAAATATTAGTTATGAAAGCCTTTCAAAAAATTATTTACACAACTTGGTTTATATTATATGCCCGCGTCAGCAAAAAAATAAATAAATCCCCACTTTGTAAATTGAGCAAATACGAAAGTTTAGACTGACCATGAAAGCTTGAAATACTTGTCGGAGCAAAAGGATCATCACAACCATCCAACAAAAGGGTATGTTGAAACTCATGGAGCTAGAATATACAATCAAGTACAAAAAGGGTAGGGAGAACCTCGCAGCTGATGCGGGTCTTAGATAAAGGTAGTGTTCATAGGTATTAAGGAAAATCTAAGAAGAGTATTGGTGGATCAGATGCATGCTTCTTCATTGGGAGGACACTCTAATATAGATAACACTCGTACAAGAATCAAGTAGTTATTTTATTGGCCAGTCATTAAGTTGGAGATTGAAAATAGGGTGAAAGATTGCCAGGTATGCATAAAGAATAAAGTAGATGGAACTCCTTATGCAGGATTATTACAACCCTTGCAGATAAGCAGTACAGAGTGGGAGAAATGGTATATCTTAAGCTTCAACCCTATTGACAGAGTGGGAGAAATGGTAATATCTTAAGCTTCAACCCTATTGACAGAGTAGTGTGGCAGTGCGTCAGAGTGTAAAACTCACTTCCATATACTATGGCCTTTACGAGGTTCTAGAGAGAATTGGGACTGTAGCTTATAGACTCTGACTATCTGAAGGATTCAAGATTCACCCCGTTTTTCATGTATCACAGCTCAAACAAAGGGTTTGGACGCAGGATCAGCTCTCAACTGTGGAACCGCCAATAGGAGAAGAAAGGCAGCTGCTTGCACAACTAGAGCAAATATTGGATAGAAAGATGGTACAAAAGGAAAATCGTGCAATCATCCAAGTACTCATGTGGTGACCCGTATCCCCGTGTGACTTGATCGTGTGGTTGGCGATGAGGAAACACCTATTTTGGGTGTATCGAGTGCTTTGCGCCTCATATGGATGCCAAAAACGGACTCAGCGCGCGAAAACAGTGAAAATTAGCTATTTTCGGGCGAAACAGGCTTATTGGGCTCATTGTGGATGCGGGCCGGCTCACGGCCCATAGGCGTGCACTGGGAGCAGCCAAATTCCGCCAAGCCACGCGTCGGGTGGGAATGGGTCGACCGCGGGCCACGTGGCGGGCACGCATTGGCGTCGTTCCCAGGCGGGACACACGTCGCGCTGCCATTGGCCCCGCCGCGCCCAACCGGATTGGGACGCGTGGCGCGATCTGCGCCGTCTGTGTCTAATCCGGACGCGTCGTGGATTGCTGCCGCGTGTCTGGGCTGAGGCGGCGGGCGAGTAGTGGCACATGCAGGCTATAGTCAAAATCCACGCTCTCTCTCAGAACGGATAGCCTCAAGATGCTCAACGTCTCACACAACGGTCAAAGTACTCACAACAACACGGGACCACCGTCAAACCAAACGGCTCCCAACAATACTAGCACTGGTCTAATAAACTCAGCTACTAGACTCTACTCAGCCCCCAGGCACGAGTGCAACAATAAAACTATCTGACCGAATAAACCCAATCAAATGAACCGGTATAAACCTGGTACTGCCTGCTCTGCTATCGAACTCAAGAACTCATCTGCGGGAATACTGACCGACTACTGACCGGTACGGTCGCATCCCAAAATAGGTGACAGACCGACTACTGACCGATACGGTCGCACCCAAAATAAGTAACAGACCGGCTCCTGACCGGCACGGTCGCACACTCCGGAGTGGCACTCGAGGGGAGCGACCCACACGAGTAAAGTATCACTGTAACCAGTATCATATGTATCATAATATAGCAGGACTGGATCACGACTCTGATCAAAGTGGAAAAAATCCATCCACTAAAGGAAAACCCGATCCCTAATCTGATGCAACAGTAAACAATAAGTGGGAAACTCCATCCACTAAAGAAGCCTGATACCCAATCTGATGCATAAGCAACCTCCGGTCAACCGCCCAATGTCCGCGGTTGCCGCAATACCCCACAAACCACAACCTAGTGCAACAACCCACACCCGGCCAACCGCCCAATATCCGCGGTCGCCGAAAACCCTGCCTACCACAATTAGGTACAACCTGTCCCCAACACCAAGATCCCAGCTACACTATCTCAAATCCCTGCTCGAACTCGAGCAACATGAACCGTACGGCTGACAGAAAAGGAAAAAAGAAGCAAAGATGGTTTCTCCTAAGTCAAGTCCCAATATGAAAGTATAGCAATAAAAGATGGCCTATCTAGATGTCCATACAAGCATGTATTTGTCCTCAAGAAAGATAAAAGGAAGTATAACCGATAGTAGCTTCACAAAAATATAAACTCATGCCAAAATCATCTATGGACTACACCTGCCCAAAATCCATGATCCATAATCCATAATAACTCCTCAGAGTAAAACCTGCACATAGATATAATATCCTGTCCCCTCGAATGATCAATCCTCATAAAATACTATGTGCTAACATGGCATGCTAAAAACCCGCTACTACCAAAATGTCAAACCCACATGAATAGGCCAATGATTAAATAACATGTACAACAATTAGGTAAGCATTAGTCCACAAGATCTAGGCCACATTCCATGCTTACATCTCAAATCTATTAATTGTACATTTAATCATGCATGCTTTCTAACATATAGAATTAGAGAACCGTCCACCGGTTCTGGAAATGAAGCAACCCACCTGAAACGCTTTCCGCAGGCAACGCCGAAGTCGGTGAAGTGCGTAGTCACACGCTATCCAAAATCTGCCAAAACCGTACCCTTGGTAATCAGCCGCACAAGCCTTTGTTCCAATCAACAACAATTAATAACCAACACCACATATCCCCAAAACAGCACACGATGTTTTTACCAACCAGCAGAGAGGAGGGGGATTTTCACCTGCATACAGTCCTCTAAAAATCCCAAAAAAATCACGGTTGCGATGCTCACGACGAGTAGCCCCAAAACGAGTATTTATACACCTCATTCCGACACCTGTAGGCCGAGAAACAATTAGAACAACATTGGAAGCCACTTCCTCAAGAACACAATCCTGTTGGAAAATCAGCAGCAAAGAAGCTTAATTCTCACCCTCGAAATGACCTCATAAAAATCCAATAAAAATACAGGTGCGTTCCTCTCGAAGAGTAGATATCAATCGAGTCTTTAAACGCCTCATTCCGATGCACGAGCGCAGAGATAAAAATCCGACAAGCCTCCGCTGTCCAAAAATCCACCAGCAAAATAGTGGCTCAGAGATGCCTAGGGAACTGTGCCAAAAACTCGAAATGTGGAGAAGTGATCACACGAAAAATGAAGCCTTACCTCTCGTGAACGCGCTGCCGCAAAAATCAGCTCAAAATACCATCGGGGTGATCTAGGGTGCCTCGCGGACCGAAAAGTGACGATGAAAGCCAAAATCCAAGAAACGTCGCAGTGCGCCGCGTCGCAGAAAGCGCGTATATCGAGGCCTCCAAAAAATCTGTAAATCCCTCAGTAGATGGAGCACAGGATGATGATCATTTTCTCTTCAGACCTCTATAGAAGGAGAGCTCGAGAAAGGGCTCAAAACTGGCAGCAAAAAGGCTTTATATAGTCCAAGCCCAACAATTCAAATAATCCCCTTTGTGTCCCTTGTTTCGGGCGCCCGAAATAATCGGGCTGCTACAGGGACCCCAAAATGCACCCCAAACCGTCCGAGCCCGAAACGTCCCTAGAGCGCCATGTGTCCCGAACAGCAAACACCAAAAATGGGCCAATCCCTGAGCGCCACGTGGCACACCGCACAACGCACAGCGGCGCCAGCCGATGCGGTCACGCCACGTGGCCCGCTCCCGAGCTGACGCGTGGCGTGCCCGATCGTCAACGCCCGTGCGCCGTACGGTCACCTGCCCCGCCGTACGGCACCTGCCCCAGTCACCTGCTCCGCTCCACGCGTGGACCGCGCGCACAACACTGCTCCAACCAGAAGCTGCCACGTGTCCCTCCCCCGGTGCACGCCTCGCCCGTGGACCGTGCGCCTGCCCGCGGCCGCTCCGCCGCCTGCCCGAGCTCGTGCCGCCGCGCTCCGCCGCCGCCGGCGATGCCCGGCCGGCCGGAACAGTAACCCAAGCCTCGAAAAACGTGTTTTCGCATCCGGGCTCTGAAAAATACAAGTAAATAGCCCATTTTCACCGTTTTCGTGCGCTGAATCCAAATCCGCTGTCTGTTTTGCCAAATTCCAATTTCAAAATTTGTCGAAGGCATCCGGAAGGGCTTTTTAATCCAAATTGCGCACCGAGTCCAATTTTGATGCCCAATTTGCGCGAAACCACTTCTAAATAATCGACGTGGTCCCCCGATTACCCACGTGATCTATTTTACACCCGAAGTCCATCACTTGAGTCCAAATTGGCACAGAAACATCACCGACACGCCACATAGGCTTCCAAAAGCTGCTGGTCACACTATAGGAGCCCTGCAGATATCCGGGTCACCACAACTATCAATAGCACTAAGCCATTGATGCAATCAAGTTTTTAGCCTTTGAATTAAAAGATGTATGGTTAAGATGATAGTGGTATCCTAGGGTTTACTAGGTGGTTAGTTGAATAGTAAATATTTTATGAGATCACTATAATTCCAACCGTATATCTTTTTATCCAACGGCTGAAAACTTGATATCACCAATTGCTTGGTACTATCGATAGTATTCTAGCCTCTCTCTCTCTCTCTCTCTCTCTCTCTCTCTCTCTCTCTCTCTCTCTCTCTCTCTCTCTCTCTCTCTATATATATATATATATATATATATATATATATATATGAGAAATACTCTTATAAATTTTATTATTTAAATTTTAATCCAATCTAATAAAAAAAAATTAAATTTTTATGAATTTCAATTATTATATTAAAATTTTAATTTTTTAATTTTTTTCAACTTTATACCTAATAGCAAAAATGAAAATCTAACTTGTTATTGGCAAGCCAACGGGCCGAATTTTTCAGCCCGATACTTAAACAAGCCAGCTCACGTTCGAAACTGCCCCAGCTCGCTCTCGTTGACACCCCTGGAACAAACACAACTCCACATGAAAATACATAGTGTATTCTGGATCGAAGAAATATCATAAGCTTCTCTTCTGGAGATTCATAATTTTCACATGAATGATTAAAAATCCTAATTGCTTTGGAATACACAATAAAATTGATGCTCCTGTCGATTAACATCACCTAAAATACACTCTGCTGCATGTTAAAAATCATGTCTCTGCAATTGACCATCATGCCAAAATAAGCCTGTGATAACTTGATTAAAGAGCAACACAAACACACACAGAGAGAGAGAGAGAGAGAGAGAGAGAGAGAGAGAGAGAGCATGATTCCTTAGAACATTCCTTTTTAGTTCCCGCCCCTGGTTCTCCTCTCTGTAACTGTTTTCAATTTTTATCCGAGGCAGGTCAAGAATGATAAAGGACAACAGGGTTCAAAGATTTTGCAGATTATAGCAGCTCGGTGTCCTCTTGATCACCTTCAGCATCCTCGGCTTCGATTTCTTCTTCCTCTTCCGGAGCATCAGGATCCATTCCCTGCAGAAGCAAGTGAGAAAAGTTTTAGTCAATTTCTTGTCAAAGGATTGGTGTTCAATGGCCGGCCCAGCAGATCAAAGTTGGAAAAAGATTGAAGAAGCACAAGGGCTAAAATATATTCTATCCAGGGAACAAGTTTTGGTGAAAAATAAACCTTCATTTGTTTCTCCAAGCGCTCTAAACCTTTCTTCGCTGCTTCATTCTGTGGGTTTATCCTGATATGCAACAAAGAAAATAAATTACAGCAGCCACTGCTTTCCTGATATATATGTAGTGTAGATTTGGATGTATCCCTAAATTCTAACTTTGGAAAAAAAACAAAACTACCAAGATAAGTGTAATAAACAACTAATTTGAACTTTTCATTTTGTAAGCTACAATATAGAGAAAGATAAAAGATGAGTTCCCTTCAGAATCCTATATCTTGACATGTTTGATATTGTGCTTCTAGATGAGAACATTCATTTAATTGACCAGGAGCAATGATCATTGCCATGTTTTCGACATGACATGACCTATGTAGCAGTGCCACACGGCACAACACGACACAGCGGCACGAGGCATGTCAATGTTGGCATGAACCTGATGCCAGTGCCACGCCACTAGCACACTGGCACATGTTTGGCACGGGTTTTTTTTGGATTTTTTTTTTTTTTTCAAATAATTCTAGCTCTTTCAGTTGTTTTAAGGTCTATAATGCATCTAGACTTAATCTAGTCATGTACAACTCATGAAGATACAGAAATGTTATTAACTATACAACAATATATAGAATAATAGATAATTCAACGAGGCAACTGCAGCGAGAACGGCTACCTTTCCTTGTCTGATCTCACTTCCACCATGACTAAGCTTCAAGGTACAAAAGAGGTTAAGAATAAAAGAGGGGTTTGAGAGATTTGGGCACCCTAGGGCTCATTTGTAAGTGGGATTAACTCTTCAATCCGGGATTAACTAGATTAGGAGTCCTAGTTTGACTAAAATATATGAGATTCTATCCATCAAAATCTAAAATTTCATTTAAGTCCGAATTAGATTAGAAATGTCTAGATAATTAATCTCCAAATGAATTTACAGGGTTATACCAACCAACCCATGCTCTATATCGGTGAACCCTGCTTCATTAGCAATGACATTATAAGGATGAGGAGGATCTTGGATTCATGAAGTAGCGAATCCTTCCGATTTTCAGTATCCTGGAACCACCACATAATTGAATCGTCATCCTCTTGCACAAAACCAACGTCAACAGGTTCAGACTCCCTCTCGTCTCTCTCTGTCTTGCAAGCATATGTTTCAACCAAAGTTGCAAATTGCAATGATCATAAACAAGCTGCTCAAAGCAATTATAAGAGAGTCTATTCTGCATTTTTTGTGAATAAGTGCGAAAGTGCTCCAATCTTTTTCGTGTCCGCTCGATGCTGTGGTTTGTTACCGGACACGCACGAGAAGATATAAACAAAAAGATTTGTTGAGGGAATAAGAGAGAAAGGGGACCTCTAAATCCCTTGATTTCTTCCGCAAGATCTCAAAGCTCTAAGAGTTCCAAGTCAAAAAAGAGATAAAGATATGTTTGCTGCCTTAATGGGGTCATTAGGTTGCCTTTTGAGCACCAAAAGAGTCTTTTGACACCCGAAGGACCAAAAATTTGGCACCAAAATCCATGTTGAATTGGCACGGTTCAGCATGAATTGGCACAGGGCAGATACTGGGCCGTATACTGGTGGCACGCCTAGCATCGGCCAGTGTTTGTCAGCATGGCCCCATGCCAGCTGCCAGCTGCTATCCACATGAAATGGCGTGTGCTGCAGATAACACATTCTATTACTCGTATTTGACTGGAGTAAAATTTACTACTATCAAAGAACTACATATTTAACTATTTGGACTTCAGCACAATTTTCTTTTTCTCACTCCATTCCATTTTATATGCCAGTAAAGTACACCCATAAGACAGCTTTTTAACCCATTGCAAGATTATAATCCTGCCCTCATATGATATCTGATATCTAAGATCTAGACTCAAGTGATTGTCCAAAGTTTATTAGCTTTACTCAACATGAAAATATGATCGAACAAAATTTCATGTAAGACACCAAAAGTCCAGGTAAAACTAGCATTAGCTTCTTGATCTAAACTGATAAAAAGAACCCTAATATCCATTCTTATAAGAATTAAAATCTGGCATTTTAAAGGTTGAGTCATTAGAACTATTAACAGCTGATGAAATTTAAAATAACTTGCTATTATTATTGCTTAATGTTTAAATAAAGGTAGAATGTGATGTACCTTAATGCGGCTTGGTAATGAGAAAGAGCGTCCGAGAGCATATTCGTTGCAGCAAGCACTTGAGCCAACTTAACATGTAGAGAATCATCTGCCCAGTCTCTGAGATATCTTTCGAGCAGTGACACAGCCTCCTTGTTTCTTCCTTCAACAACATGTAAATCGGCCAAGGCTAACGCAGCTCCGAGAAACCCAGGTTCGAGACGAAGGGCTGATTCATAAAACTTCCTCGCCTAACGTATTACAAAAATGATGTGGTCAAATAAAAGATTGATCATCGAGAAGTTCACAGGTGAAAAACAATTTGAAAAAACAAAATCATAATTGCAACATAATTAAGAAATAAAGGTAAATTACGGTGTCTTTTGGTTATGCATGTATTTTTGTTCTTTCAAACTCAAATAATATCTAGTAGATGGACTGGCTGGCGGGCAGCTGGCGCAAAACTTTGCAGATACAGCACAAAAGTTTTGCAGTAACTTTTGAAAAGATGACCATGCAAGCTAAACAAAAAAAAAGAAAAAAGAAAAAAAGAACAAAGAAGTCATCCAGCAGCATGATCAGCTGAGGCCTAAACATCCACGTAGATGGCATGGCATTAACCAACTTTATCGACCCTCATTCACATAATTATTCATCAATTCATAGTATGATATGTCTCCCTAACTTACTTAACACCTCAACAGAATTTTGTCAGTGGGAATAATGTGTAAACTTAAATAGTTTCTCAAAATAAATTTTGTTCATTTTGAATCTTCAAGCTATCATGGTTTCTTCTGTTAGATACTAGAACTGTGCACATGGTTAGCTCCATTTTAGATAATAAATTATCTCAAAGATGATAGAGGGAAGAAAGGTGTACAATCATAAAGAACAGGAATAGATCTATGATTTAGCAGGATTTCAGTAACAAGTAGAGCAGATGCAGGCTAATGTAATGCTGAAGACAAACATATGTTTCTTGAGGAAAAAAAATGATTTTCTTCAGATGGCAAATTTGCAAGTCCTTGTGCTGATAGGATGTGGTGTACAAATATAATTGATAATGTAATAGTTAATCGTGGACTTTATAGCCACTAATTTGTGATGGAGAGCATGTATTAAGTTACCTAATAGTAGAAAGGTGTTGCAACTATAAATAATTTATTTGATTGCATGCGGTTGAGAAGTGCATTTACAAAATTTTATCACTTTATATTTAGGGTGATGAGATTACTCTCTATGTAGGTAAAAAATATATATTTTATGTTTAAAAGGTCATAGCAGAAGAAAGCCAAGCTTTTGTTTAAAACTACTCTCAACAATTGCCACAGTTGGAACTGCGGCCAATTTGGGCGTAGTTCCAACTATCTCAGTGGAGCCTCCTCGTACAGTTCTAATTGCAGAAGTTGAATTCAAATGCATCAACCTAAACACCGGATTTGGATTTGCACGCAGTTACAGCTGCAGTGCAGTTACAACTACATGCAACCAAACAGTCCCTATGATACTTACAGAGAACTCGGATTGATCATGGATCAAAAACTAAGAGCAATCAGACTGCTGCATGAAACAGTAGTACATAGCATAGCTGATGAGCAGAAACTTCACCTTCTCTCTTCCACTAGAATTACTAGCGTGCACGTCACCAACTAATTTGAGAGCTTTTGCTGACTGGTGCATAACCTTCATTGCTTCTCGAGCAGTAAACAATGCTTCTTTGGATTTAGAAAGTGCTAGATATGCACGTACTAAGCCTGAAAAATATATCGGGATAAGTTACTATGTCCAACTAAGTATATGGATACATCAACCCAAGATGGTAATACTGCAACTAGACCTTGGTATGAGCGAAGATCAGCCCGTTGCTCCTGAGCGCCCCTGAAAGCTGTCACAGCAGCGTCTGGCCGGTTTAATGACATACAGAGATTACCCTGGTCAAGCAAATCACTAACAAATAATTGAATATAGGAAGACGTTGAAAATAAAATACAAAGAAATACTGCAGGTTTTTTTTTCATAAATATCCCTGCAAAATCTGAATTTTCACATCCCCTGCAAAAACATAATTTATTACTTACATAGACTTGTAATAACAAAATGTCCTCTTAGGAAAATTGGCAGAGGGAGAACAA
The DNA here is from genome assembly GCA_029168755.2 of Tillandsia fasciculata. Classification (NCBI taxonomy): domain Eukaryota; kingdom Viridiplantae; phylum Streptophyta; class Magnoliopsida; order Poales; family Bromeliaceae; genus Tillandsia; species Tillandsia fasciculata. Next base: position 369,478 of record CM054953.1, on the reverse strand, counting down.
AATCAAGATATAGGTATATTATTAAGAAACTGTACTTCTAAGGCCATATTCAAAAATTCTGATTTTACATAGTTATGCATGTAAATAGATGATTGTGCAGGGATACATGCATAAAAGGCCCAACTATGATAGTTGGCTTCCTTTCATCAAGTAGGTAATCAATTAGCCATCTGAAGTCAAATAATAGGAATATAGGATCAAGTAACGTGCCTTCATAATATAGCCTGTTATGTGTCTATCATCAGTTCGGAGGCTCTGCTAAAAAGAAAAATAGTGCATGAGATTAATCGAAAAAGCTATAAAGTTATTAGATGCTATTTGCAAGTTATACGAACCTTCTCAGCATATGACAAAGCTCTCCGTTCATCTTTTCTTTCCCATAATGCAGAAAGGGCGACAAATGTTTCTGGTCTTCCAGAATCAATATGCAGCATATCATGCACCAATTTGTTTAGCTTTGAGTGGTCGGATTTTGATTTTAGAAGCATTGCATACTCATCCATGTAGGTTAAGACATATGGATCAACAAATCGAACCTGCGACGAATAAGCATTAAGCTAGCATGTGGACAACTTTGTCTCTATCTTTATATTTATTATATTATATCATATTACATTTTATTATATCATATTATATTGCAGTTATGTTATATTATATTCCTGTGTACCTTCTCAAAATTCATTATTGCCTCATCATTTCTTCCAATAATGGCTTCAACCTATATATATATATAAATTAGAACCATGGTCGACAAAGGTAATGTCATGAGTCTATCAACAAACGAGAGAAATCTCATGTATTTATATATTGATATGAAATTAACCAACATAAGTAATCCAGGAGAAGGAATAACGTACTGGTTTTTTCGAATCACTTAGGCATCTCATATGCAAGTAACAGATAGGCTACAGAAATTAGCTGCTGTTGAATATAGCTACTTTATCTTAGGTTGTACAGAAACTCAGAATTTAGCCAAAAGCTCAGAAGAAGCAAAAGAGTCACACATGAATAATCTTGAGACGCAAGAGATAAATGAAAGAGGGATTAATTTGACCAAAGCACCTTTATAGTAACCTGAAGCAATCTATAAAAGGGGAAAAAACGTTTGAATCTGCTAGGAACCAGAATTCTGCATCCATGTGTTTAGGTCACAACTGGCTTATGTAATTATTCATGAGTAATGCACCTCGAGAGTGTTTACAGAACGCTGTAACTCCCACATCTTAAATAAATGATATTTAGTATGTAACAGACCACTCGCACTTCTGTCATAAAGCACTAAAACTTACATTGCTTTGCCATTTTTCCCACAAGAAATCACTAAAATGTCCTTTATCTTAATCTAATTCATTTGGCCACGGCCTATGCCAGCAAACTATTATTGCAAGTTGGGTAAACAAGCTTACTCATTTCTAAGCATGCCAAATTAAAAACTCGAAGCAAAATGCATAAATGATATGCCTAGAGAGTCAACTCCAACCTTCGCAATTTCTAGTAAGATGTGCAAATTATTAGGAAAGCGTTGCAATAGTTCTGAAAATATGTCGAGGCCACCTACAAAATATAGACCAAAGCGCTGTCAAAAAAATAAGGTTCATTATATAAAGTGAAAAGCATGGAAAATAATTACTTTAAACAAATATTAGCATACAATTGAAATACCATACTTACAGTGCTAGGCAATGTTTCCAGATGAAATTAATACAGCAAATGTTAATTATATGAAAATTTGTCACGATTCAATAAGCGATTTGACACCGCCCACACCCACCCCCCACACACACAAAAAAAAAAAAAAAAATCCTGCATAGAAATTTCTTATGTTTCTTATCTTAATCTTTAAAAGATAAAATAAAATAGCTCCTTACAGTTAGGGCATGTTTGGTTGGAAGGAATCAAGGCTTGGAATGGAAATCAAAATGAGCCATTCCCATTGTTGGTGTTTGATTTGAGAGATTAGCATTCTGATTTCCATTTCGGGGGGACTCAAATTCCTCCAAAATGACTTCCAACATAGAGGTGGGAGTCAATTTTGATTCCGAAACGGATTGAGAAAAAAACTCTTTTTTTTTCAATAATAATTATTTAAATTCAAATATACATATAAACTTAAATTTAGATTAAATTATAATTTAAAATTTAAATTTAACATATAAATTCAAAATTATTAACTTTTAAATTTTAATTTTAATTTTAATTTCAATATAAGTTTGATATTTGAATTTTAGATATAGTTTTACATTTTGACTTTGAATTTAAATTTAAATTGCAAATTTAAATTTAGGCCATGAATCTCAATTTGAATTTAAATTTTGATTACAAATTTAAATAGAAGATTAAATTTGTCTTATTTAAATAATAATAATAAGTTGATTCCGATTGCTAATCCTATTGTGAACCAAACAAATTAGGAGATTCATCATTCTAATGTAATACTCAAGAATTTAAATCCGAAAATTTAATTAAGTTGATTTTTTCTTCAATACTGTTCGAATTTTGAGCCAGGTAAAACTGATTTTGGATCTATGGCACGTTATTCGAAAAATTAAGTTGGGATTTGAAATTCGGCTGCGATTGGATAAACCCAAATCTTGACTTGGGGGCATATTGGTCATTTGGCCAATTGTTATAAAGGAGATTAGGATTAGGGCTCTTAAGGAGAAATTAGCCCTAATCCATCTTCCTTTTCCCTACGGCCGTCAAGAATCCCCTTCGCATCCGTACGCCTCAGAGAGCGGAGTCGCCGTCGCCGTCGCCGGAGAAGAATCGGGTGGGCTCCACTCCCCTCCTCTTTTCTTTTCTTTTCTTCTCTTCTTTTCTCCCTTATCTCCCCTTTCTTGTTTTTCTCTTGGGTTCGGATGCCCTAGCCGTTGCCTCTCAGCAAGCCGCCACCGCAAGCGCCTTGCGCGTGAGCCTGCTGCTGCGTGGGCCTTGCGGGGGCTGCCGCCTGCGGCCTGCTGCCGCGCGTGGCCAGAGCGTGCCGCCCCGCTCAGCGCCGCGCGCTTGCAGCGCGTGCCCCTGAGCACGAGCGCCTCTACGTTGCTGCCGCCGTTCGCTTGTAGCGCGAGTGTCGCCCAGCGCCCAGCATGCTGTGTGCCGTCGCCTTGCAAGCTTGCCTCGCGCCTGTGATGACCCGAATCCCCGCGGAGGATTACAGCATGACCAGCAGCTTGTGGAGACTCATTTTTGTTTGATAAAGTTGGTTGCGCGCAAATCGGACCCAAGAATTGGACCTAGCACGAAAAATGGATCAAGATTACCTATTCGGATGCCTTCGTCGAAAAATAGAAGTGGTTTCGTGCAAAACAGACATCGGATTTGGATTAAGTACGGAAAAACAATCAAAATTGGCTATTTGGATGTATTTTTCTGAGTCTAAACGCCCGAAAACGGACAGCTGGAAGTTTTACAGTATTTCGGGTGCAGAGGAGGGGGGGAGCCGTGGACCGGAGGGACACGTGGCGGCTCCCCATTGGTGCATGGTGGACACGTGGCCGCTTCGGATTGGCGGGCGCATCAGGCGCGGTACGTGTAGCGCGGCGGCTGAGGGCCATGACACGCGTCAGCGTGCGGTTGGGCGGAGCAGCGTGGGTGCCGAGGGGATATGGTGTGCCACGTGGCGGCCTCCCATTGGATAGCGCCGATTGCGCTGTCGGGCTCCCATTGGATGAGGACGCCATGCTGCAACCTCTGGTTGGCTGGCGCGGGACGCGTGGCACGACGTGATTGGCCGAGCTGTTGACCGAGGGAGTGCGCAGATCGGGCGACGCGTGGCAGATCGGACGGCCAAGAGCGATTTGGGCGCTCCTTGCAATGGCATCTTCAGCAAATTAGGGTGCCCGAAAGTGTACCCAGAGCCCGAATTCTGAGAAATTTCTAGCTATAAAAAGGGGCCCATTTCCAGCATTTTGGAACTTTTGGAACTCTGATTTTTCTAGGAGTTTTTACAGAGGATTACCCCCTTCTTCACCATCTTCTTGAGCACCATTGAAGGACTTTGGGGGAGCTTTTACACCACCTTTAGCCCAAGCTTGAAGATGACGATCCATGGAAGCATTTTGAGCCATTTTCATCGCGTTTCCGTACAGAGGCTCTACAGAGCTCATTTATTGGAGTTTTTGGGTGATTTTTGGTTTGGCATCTTCAGGAGAGGTAGGCCTACAACTTTGATATTCAACACTTCCCCTGAATCTTGAGTTTTCATGGAATTTTTATGCCATCTTTGGGACCCTTGTACACAGTCTGGAAGTTCGGAAGTTCGGACAGCACCTCTGTATTTTCCATCTTCTGGACAGTAGGATATGAGTTTTGAGCTGATTTTTTGTGGAAAAATCTTCAGGACTTGAAGCTCTACAACTTTGGTATGTACCACTTCACCCAGATTTGGAGTTTTATTGGAGTTTATTTGTCATCTTTGGAGCACTTGTGCACAGATTAGACTTTTTGATAATTCAAAGTATTTATGGAATTTCTCTTTCATTTGTCCATGAATTTTGAAGTTTTTTGGCTTGATTTGCATCTACTGAAGCCAAAAAACTTCAAAATTTCTCTTTGTCCATGAATTTTTGAAGTTTTTTGGCTTGGTTATGTTGATGAATTTCTCTTTCATTTGTCCATGAATTTTCGGAATTTTAAATTCATTTGTCCATGAATTTAAAATTCCGAAAATAACCAAGAACTCATCAAAAAATCTGCATCCCAAGCTTCATTCATCAACATAACAACCAAAACAGTGAACTACTGTAAACCTTAACATGGGCTGAAAGATCGTTAAAATCACCTGGGCAAACGAGCTCCAAATCTAGCAAGCAAGGTCTCAATGGATTCCTCTTCGAGAGTAGATGCAAAACAAGCCAAAGAACTCCAAAATCCATGCACAAATCATCGAGAAATTACATAAATACTAATGACTGTCCAAAAATCAAATCTGTGCACGAAGGCTCCAAAGATGGGTTAAAAACTTTAAGAAAACTCAAGATGTGGGAGGAGTGATGAATATCAAAGTCGTAGGCCTACCTCTTGTGAAGATCCTAACCAAAAATCAGCTGCTAACTCTAAGAAATGAGCTCTGTAGAAGGCTCGCACTGAAATGCGACAATGTTGGCTGAAAAATAGCAACAATGGTGATGTCCTTCCACTTGAGGAAGAAGATGGCCTTGAAGCTCCTTTGGGTCCCTCAATGGTGGTGGAGATGGAGAAGAGGAGAGGGGTGAAGCTCTGTGAAAGTCCTCCAAAAAAAACTAGCTCCAAAAAGTCTCACAAGGTGGAAGGAAACCACTACTTAAGCCTCAAGAAGAAGAAGAAGAACTCAGCCTCACTCCCGGGTTTCGGGCGCCCGATACCTACCCGGCCCGGCCCACGACGAGATCCGGACACGCGGCAGCAATCCAGGCCGCACCCGCATGTCGGATGGACGGTGTAGATAGCGCCACGTCGCGGAGCGGGATCGGTGGGCGCCAGCCAGTGGTGCGGTGACGTGTGTCCCGCAGGGAACGCACGCGCCGCCTGCCCCCGGGCATGTGCCGCGCCAACGTTCGCGCGCCGCGTGGCGTCCTGCCGTCCTTTCCCAGCCAGACGCGTGGATCAGCGTGCGTTCCGTGGTCTCGGTGCACACCCACAGGCCCGTGGACCGGCCAGCCAGCAAAAGCAATCCAATAACCCGAAAACAAATATTTTTCGTTGTTTTCACGCGCTGAGTTGTAGTGTTCCGGAATCCCCGTGCGACTCGACCGTGTGGTTGGTGGTGAGGAAACACCTATTTTTGGTGTTTCGAGTCCGTTGTGCGTCGAATGGATGCCAAAAACGGACTCAGCGTGCGAAAACAGTCAAAATCGGCTATTTTCGAGCGTAAATGGGCTAACGGACCCATTTTTAGTTGCGGGCCGGTCCACGGCCCACCCGCGTGCACCGGGCACAACGAACCCGCGCCTCTGCCACGTGGCAGGCGCGGGTTGGTCGAGCCGGTTGCAGGCGCAGGCGGGGCGCGGCGACCCAGGCGCCAGCACGGGGGCGTGGGCGCACGTGGGAGGCGCCACGCGGCCGCCCCGCGTTGGGCGCGCCAGCCCACGCGCTGACGCGTGCGGGGAAGCAGCGCGGGTCAGCGCGGTTTGCGCGGGTGGCGACACGCGGCGGGCGCCGATTCGCCCGCGGCGCGCGATGGGACGCGACGCTGGGGCGCTGGTCGCGGTGTGGCGCGGGGCTGCCACGCGTCGGCCTCCGGGTGGTTGTGCGCGGAGGCGCGGAGGGCGCGGTGCTGCCACGTGTCGGCTGCGGTGGCACGCGCGGTGCGGGAGGCTCCTCGGATTACTGTAGCTCGCCCGAGATTTGGATTTCGGGCGCCCGAATTCTAGATTTGGGCGCCCGAATCTGCACCTTTTGGGCTATTTAAGCCCAAAATGCCCTATTTTTTCTCCTTTTTCCTCTTTTGCTCCGTTCTGGTACGCGAGAGGAAGAGAGAGTGAGCATTGGGGGAGTTTTCGGGGTGCTGCGAGTGCGCCGTTTGTGCCGTGGAGCGCGCGCGAGGTGTCCTTTGGAGCCGGGCGAACGTGTGGGTGCTTGTTGGGCGATGCGCCGACTTTAAGGTTGGTTTCGCTCGTCTTTTTGCGGTGTTTTTCGGCACAGTTTTTGGGGTTTACCCTTTTGGATTTTGGTTTTGACCCTGTGCCTTTGTGCTCGTTAGGGACTGTTGTTTGCGTGCACCGTTTTGCGTGCGGACTCTATTTTGCGGGCGGGTTCCGACAGCGTGCACCGTTTTGCGTGCGGACTCCGTTTTGCGGGCGGGTTCCGACAGCATGCACCGTTTTGCTTGCGGATTCCGGCGGCGTGCACCGTTTTGCGTGCGGATTTCGGCGGTGCACCGTTTTGCGTGCGAACTCCGGTGGAGGCAAGAATTCGCGCGGAGCCCAATTGCAAGTGTCTACGAGCAATTGGTGGCAAACCGAGGTGGGTTGGATTTTTCTCTAAGTCTGCAGACTTCTTTCTAATTCTATTATGATAGGACTCAGCATGCTAGAATAAGTGTTTTATTGGAACCTTGACTAGCACCCCCGTCATATGTTGCATGTGTTTAACCAGACCAGTAGAGAACCTTAATCTGGGCTAGGTTCTTTTATGCTTTAGACATCCCACACATTGCATTTCTTTCTGGACATAGAGTTCCTCGCCCGGGTAGTAGGCCGAGTGGTCAGGGTATTGTGGGACGTATGTTGCACTCGGGCCTGGGGGCTGAGTGGGGTCTGGTGGCTGAGTTAGGCCAGTGTTAGTGTTTTGGGAACCGTTTTGGGTAAACGGTGGTCCCGAGTCTTTGGGTATTTCTCCGTTTTACTCGTCACCACCAAGTTGTGATCGTGGTGCGCGTGTGTTATCGGGACCTAGAACCCAGAATGTTTTTGGACACTCATGATTTTAGTCAACCAATGTTTTCTTCCAAATATCGAAGGGTCGCCGGAGTCTGTTCTTGTCTGATTGGACGAAGGCATTAGCCCTTCGGGGTTTGGGTATAAAAACTTGTTTACTAACTGTTTTTCCTAAAAGAACTAAAATATATTAAATTGGGTTTCTCAGATTAAAATAGTTTTTAGTATTAACTGTCATCCTTTTATTACAACTTCCTCACCCGAGATAGTTTGGGTGATCTGGGTTTTAGGGGCCGTTCCTTTTTCGGGACGAAAGCGACGGGGGCCGAGCCTAGAACCTGTTCTTGTTTGATAGGGTTGTAGGTGTTGGTCTCCCGAAACTTTCGGACCCTGGTTGGTGTCTTCCGCATGTTGTACCAAGGTTGTCGTGTTCCCGAACTGTAAGGGGGTCGGGAACTTCGATAGGAGGAGCCTGGAGTCTGTTCTTGTTTGATTGGGGTTCTAGGCACCCACCTATCGGGATTTCCGAACCCTTATGGTGTCGGTCCATCCTGTGTTATCTGTGAGTTTGGTGTTCTGTCGTGGGAGCCGTCGAGTGGACGGTGGTCCCGGCTGTGTGGTTTTCCAGCCTGTGTGTGAGAGTTGGTGTGGTTAGTTACTGTCGATCTTGTTGATCGTGGATTGGACTATAGCCTGCATGAGCCATATTGAGCTCGACAGAGATGTGCGGATACTTTCCTCGGTGGGGTCGCGCCCCTCGAGTGCCACTCCGGAGTTGGGCATGTTACTTGCTATCGCGACTTGTCGACACAGTCCCTCTGGCTGGGCCAGTTTTGGCAGTCACGGACACCCTACGGTAGACCCGTCCTTTTGTGGATGTGCGGCAGTAGGTGGGCGCAGGTTTGACTGGACCCTATGTGGCAGTCAGTGTAGATTGGGTGACTATACTTGAGAGTTAGTAGATGCATCATGTTTACATGTGTTGCACTTCTTGAGCATAGTAGATAGAGGCATGATAGCTGTAGATACTTTTCCAGCTTAGTTTTTATTATCACAGTCTTTTTCTGTTATCTTATGCCTCTAGTAGACTTAGTGGGCAGACCGTAGGTCTTGGAGACGGTACCCACTGAGAACTACTGTAGGATGTAGTTCTCACACCCTCTGTCGGTGACAGGTTGCTGAGGCTTTTACTTCCGTTCCTGCCCGAGCTGGCTTGACGGACCGAGGACAGGGAGTCGCGAGATAGTTCCCTACCAGTATTGTTCCTTTAGAGTGAGGTAGATGTACCATCCAGGACTCTGGGATTCTCTGTGTATTGTTATATTTCTAGTTTTAGTTATCTCCCTTTTTGGATTCCTAGAGGTTGTATAGGTGGATTTTTTATTTGTATCTATTTTGTGGATCTGACCTTGTATTATTCATGTATTTGGGAGATGGACTTTGTATTTATTTCAGTTTTATAGTAGTTGATTTTATATTTACAGCTTTTATTTTCCGCTCTGATATCTATGTAGCTGTAGTGTGGTGACCCGGATCTCTACAGGGCTTCTACAGTGTGACCTGCAGCTTTTGGAGGCCTATGTGGCGCGTCGGCGATGTTTCTGCATCCATTTAGACACAAGTGATGGTTTTTGGGTGTTTAATTGGATCACTTGGGCATTAGGATGACCCTGTCGGATGTTTTGATGTGGTTTCGCGCGAATCGGGCATCAAAATTGGACTCAGTGCAGAATTTGGATTAAAAATGCCCTTCCGGATGCCTTCGACAAATTTTGGAGTTGGAATTTGGCAAAACGGACAGCGGATTTAGATTCAGCGCGCGAAAACGGTGAAAACGGACTATTTACTTGTATTTTTCGGAGTCCGGATGCGAAAACACATTTTTCGAGGCCTTGGTACTGTTGCGGCCGGCCGGGGGCAGCGCCGGCACGGCGGGCAGCGGCGCGGGGCGCTCGGTCCACGGGGCAGGCGTGCACCGGGGGAGGGAGGCGTGGCGGCCCGGGAGTGGCGGGCGCACGCGCGCGCGGTTCATGGGACGCGCGGCCTGGTGCATAGACTGGCGGGAGACACGTGGCTGCTTGTGGTTGGAGCGGTGTTGTGCTCTCAGTCCACGCAAGGAGCGGAGCAGGTGACCGGGGCAGGTGGCCGTACGCGCGGGGCAGGCGGGCAGCAGGTGGGCACGGTTCCCGAGGCGTTGACGCGGGGGACCCGTGCGTGGGAGCGCCACGTGTCAGCATGTGGTTGGCTGGCGCCAACCACCCGCACTGTGGACGCGGGCCACGTGGCGCAGCGTGGGTTGCTGAGTTTGCTGTTTGCTGTTTCGGGGTGACGTGGCAGCATCTGGTGGATTCGGACGCTGATGGACGGCCCAGATCGGGCGCACTGTGTGCGCCCGAATCTTTCCGGGCGCCCGAAAGTTGGGACACATTGGGTATTTTGTGAATTGTTCAGTTTTGGCTATAAATACCTCCCTTTGGCCTGCGGTTTGAGGCTTTTCCCGAGCTCCTCTCTCTCTGCAACCTTAAGCAAAGTTGTTCATCTTCCTGTGGAGCATCTCGTGAAGAAGTTTGGGATTTTTTGGTGGCACGCACTTCGAGGTTGCGGCATTTCGGCGCAGTGCGACTTTCCTTCACCGGTGATCCCCTTCGTCGCGTTTCGGTGCGCAGGCTCCCTTGGCTTACTCAGACCATCTTTTTCGATGATTTTTACGGCAGCGCGTTCACGAGAGGTAAGGCTTTGTTTTTTGTGTTGATTACTTCTCCGCATTTCGAGTTTTTGGCACAGTTCCCGAGGCATCTCTGAGCCACTGTTTTTCTGTGGTGATTTTGGACAGCATGAGCTTGTTGGATTTATTTCTCAGCCTACGGACATCGGAATGAGGTGTTTAAGGTGTCGATTGATATCTACTCTTCGAGAGGAACGCACCCGTATTTTTATTGGATTTTTTGAAGGTCATTTAAAGGGTGAGAATTAAGCTTCTTTACTGCTGTTTTTCCAGCAGGACTGTGTTCTTGAGGGAATGGCTTCCAACGTTGTCCGAATTGTTTCTTGGCCTACAGGTATCAGAATGGGGCGTTTAAACAGTCGATTTGGGGCTAATCGTCGCGAGGATCGCAACCGCGATTTTTATGGAATTTTTGGAGGTCTGTATACAGGTGAAAATGCTCCTTCTCTCTGCTGGTTGGTAAAAACAACATATGCTGTTTTTTGTGAGAGTGGTTGTGATGTAATTGATTCTCGGCTTCGATGTTGTTTGTTGGAACAGTGATATGTGCGACTGTTTACCGAGAGTAAGGTTCCGGCAGATTTTGGATTTCGTGTGGCTGCGGACTTCACCGACTTCAGCTTTGCCTGCGGAATGCGTTTCAGGTGGGTGCTTTATTCCGAGAACCGGTGGACGGTTCTCTAATTCTTTATGTTAGAATTGCATGCAGGTGAAGGGTACAATACCTGGGATTGATCGGTAAGCTTAACAATGTTGACTTTATGGGAATTGCAAGATAATAGTTCATATTATGACAATGGTATTAATTAGATATTCATGTTGATGATTAGTGGAAGCTTACCTAAGACAAGGTTACCCTATATGATTAATTATCATGCCATGTTAGCACATAACCTTTTATGAGGCTGGTTTATGCAATGGGATAGGATTATGTAGTTATGTGCAGGTTCTACTCTGAGGAGCGATTATGGATCGGGAATTATGGACAGGTATGGTCATTGATAAGTTGGCATGAGGTTTATTTTTCTTTATTCTTCTTTGAGGACAAATGCATGCTTGTTTGGACATATAGCTAGGCCATCTTTCACTGCTACACTATATACCGGAATTTGACTTAGGAGAAACCATGTTATCCTTTTCTCCTTCTTTGTTAGTCAGGCGGTCTGTGTTGCTCAGGTGCGAGCAGGGGTCTGGGGTAGTGTAGCCGGGACATTGGTGTCAGGGATGGGTTGTGCTGGATTGAGGCTGGCAGGGTTTTGCGGTGACCGCGGACTTTGGGCGGTTGACCGGAGGTCGGTTATAGGACTTGATTATAGACGGCAAGGTATTGCGGCGACCGCGGATATTGGGCGGTTGACCGGATATTTATTTATGCATCAGATTGGGTTTCAGATTTCTCTAGTGGGCAGAGTTTCCCACTATTTGAGTACTTTTGCATCTGATTGAGGACCGACGCTTCTTTATTGGTTGAGCTTTCCCACTTTGATCAGAGTCATGATCCAGTCCTGCTGATTTATGATACTTGTTACTGAGATACTTTACTCGTGTGGGTCGCTCCCCTCGAGTGCCACTCCGGAGTGTGCGATATACATACTTGAGTCCTTGAGACTCCTTTGCTTCGGTGTTATGCATAGGTTGGCATACCCGTTGCGGCAGGCAGAGCAGGCAGTGCCAGTTTTACTGGTCCATCGATTGGGTCTATTCAGACAAATACTTTTACTTTTGCACTCGTGCCTGGGGGACGAGTGGAGGCTGGCAGTGTGTTTAGACCGGTGCTAGTGTTGTTGGGAGCTGTTTGGCTTGACGGTGGTCCTGTGTGGTTGTGAGTACTTTGATCGTTGTGTGAGAGGTTGAGCATCTTGAGTCTATCCGTTCTGAGAGAGAGGGCATGGATTTTGACTATAGCCTGCATGAGCCACTACTCGATAGCGAGTTAGTCCGTTTGGACGCCCTACGTAATTCCTGCCCGTCAGCGGGAGGTGGTTGTAGGTGGGCGCAGGTTTGACTGGACCCGATGTGGCAGTCAGCTCGATTGGGTCGATTGAGCACCTCGTGTGCGAGTGTTGCATATCTTTATTAGAGTTTCCCCATTTGAGCATTTAGATAGAGGCATGGTAGCTGTAGAGTGTCTCCAGCTTCTTCTTCCAGTTTTACTGCATTGGTTATCTTTTGCCTCTAGTGGACTTGGTGGGCAGATCGTCGGGCCTGGTGGCGACACCAACTGAGAACTCCTTTTTGATGCAGTTCTCACACCCGTTGGGGGGGGTCCCCCCCCTTTTTTGTCCCTTCTCTCCTTTGTTTTGCAGAGTCTTAGCGGGTGTTGCTGATTCTGCGGTTGCTGTTCGAGGCGAGGGAGTCGCGAGCTAGATCCCTACCTATCTTTGCAGAATAGCGGTACCCCTTTCAGAGGTGATCTTCGGTACAGTCGGTAGATTAGTGTTTTTATTTTTCTCTTTGAGAGATTGATGTATGGTGAGGATCTGACTTGTACTGAGAGGCTTCCTACTGGTTTGCATTGGACACGTGGCAGCGTGTGATACGTTGGTGCATTTGTCGCGGTCTACGGAGGAGTCCAGGTCCGCCTCGGGTTGCGTGCCTGGCAGGGGGCGCAGGCGGCGGGCGCAGCGCGCACGTGGGACTGGCAGGCGGCGTTGACCGCGTTTCCCGCGCGTGGGCGCGCCACGCGTCAGCTCTTGCGCGGGCCACGTAGCGCTTGGCGAGTGGCTGGAGCGGCTGTCACCTGTTCGGGGGCGACGTGGCAAGCTGTGGAGGATTCGGGCGCTGAGGAGTGAGCGCGGCGGGCGCACTGTTGGCGCCCGGAAATTTCCGGGCGCCCGAAAAGAAGGGCCCAAAACTGTTTTTCTCCCTAGATTTTCAGCCTATAAATAGGCTTTGGGCTGGGCCTATGCGAGAGTTTTGGCATTTCTGGGAGCTCCTCCTTGTGCAGACCACTTCACCATTTTCCCCTCGACTCTTTGATGGATTTTCGAGATTTTTGGAGAGCGCGCCATCGGCGTTTACTGCGACGCGGCGCACATCGACGCACCTTGGATTTTTGGCTTTTACCGTCGCTCTTCAGTCCGCGAGGCACACCGAATCACCCCGATGGAATTTTGAGCCGATTTTTGCGGCAGCGCGTTCACGAGAGGTAAGGCTTCGTTTTTCGTGTTGTTCACTTCTCCTCGTTTCGAGTTTTCGACACTGTTCCCGAGGTGTTTCTGTGACCCCTTTTTCTGCTGCGAGATTTTGGACAGCGGAGGCTTGTCGATTTTCTATCTCGACCTACGAGCATCGGAATGAGGCGTTTAAGGACTCGATTGACGTCTACTCTTCGAGAGGAACGCGCTCGTATTTTATTGGATTTTTCTGAGGACTCTTCGAAGGTGAGATTTAAGCTTCTTTGGGGTTGTATCCCGCAGTTTTTGCAGTATTGTGGATTACCGGCGCCCCGCGTTGTTTAAATTGTATCTTGGCCTACAGGTGTCGGAACGGGGCGTATAAATACTCGTTTTGGGGCTACTCGTCGCGAGGATCGCAACCGTGAATTTTCTGGAATTTTTGGAGCACTGCTTGGAGGTGAGAAATGCCTTCTTTGCGCTGTTTGGGAAAAATAGCGATGCTGTTTTGTGTACGTTTTGGGGGATGATTAGTGAGTTGTGTGTGATGTTGTTTGTTGTGGTGTTGCATTGTTGGGGTGTTGCTGTTTGGAGCCGAGTCTTGCGCGACATGTACCGAGGATGCGGGTTCAGTGGATTTTGTTAGCAGGTGGCCACGCTCTTCACCAACTTCAGCTTTGCCTGCGGAAAGCGTTTCAAGTGGGTTGCTTCATCTCCAGAACCGGTGGACGGTTCTCTAACTCTTATATTAGAATGCATGCATGTTTAGGGTACAATAATTGTATGTTATTGTGAGGTAAGCTAGGAAGGATGATTGTATAAGGGAATTGCAAGATTAATATTCATGTTAAATATTATTGAGGACTTGCAGGATTTAAATATTCATGATGATGAATAGTAAATGCTTACCTAAGGGATTTACCCTATGTGATTGTTAGCATGCTTGTTTAATTGTACAATATTTAGCATCGAGATGGAAGCTTGAGGAATGTCTTAGATCATGCAGATTGATATGCTTTAGTAGTGATCTTTTAGCATGCCAGGTTGCACATAGTCTTTTATGATATGATTACTCGATGGAGTAAGGGACTATATCTATGTGCGGGTATTATTCCGATCATTCTTTTGACGGACCCTGGATTGTGGACAGGTGTAGTTCATTAGGGATTCTGACAGGTTGTTTATTCCTAGTGGATCTATTATATGCTTTACTCCCTTTCATTTCCTTGAGGACATTTGCATGCTTGTATGGACATCTAGTTAGGCCATCTTTTATTGCTACACTACTTTTTGGAACTTGACTTAGCAGAAACCATGTTATTCCTTTCTCCTTCTTTGTTAGTCAGGCAGTCTGTGTTGCTCGGGTGCGAGCAGGGGTTTGGAGTAGTGTAGCCGGGACATTGGTGTCAGGGATGGGTTGTGCTGGATTCAGGCTGGCAGGGTTTTGCGGTGATCGAGGACTTTGGGCGGTCGACCGGAGGTCGGTTATAGATTATGGTTTGTGGGGCTTTACGGCAACCGCGGATATTGGGCGGTTGACCGGATATTTGTTTATGCATCTGATTGAGGACCGGGGTTTTCTTTAATGGTTGAGCTTTCCCTTTTTGATCAGAGTCATGATCCAGTCCTGCTGATTTATACTACTATCATACTTATTACTCAGGCACTTTACTCGTGTGGGTCGCTCCCCTCGAGTGCCACTCCGGAGTGTGCGATATACATACTTTGAGTCTTTGAGACTCCTATCCCTTATCGGTGTTATGCGTTGGCCAGCATACCCGATTTGTCAGGCACAGCAGGCAGTACCAGTTTTACTGGTGGCACTAGATTGGGATTATTACAGGCATTTACTTTATTGTTGCACTCGTGTCAGGGGACTAAGTGGAGTCTAATAGCTGTGTTTAGACCAGTGCTAGTGTTGTTGGGAGCCGTTGGGTTTGACGGTGGTCCCGTGTCGTTGTGAGTACTTTGACCATTGTGTGAGAGGTTGGGTCTATCCGTTCTGAGAGAGAGCGTGGATTTCGACTATAGCCTGCATGAGCCACTACTCGATAGCGAGTTAGTCCGTTTGGACACCCTACGTAATTCCTGCCCGGTAGTGGGAGGTGGCTGTAGGTGGGCGCAGATTTGACTGGACCAGATGTGGCAGTCAGCTCGATTGGGTTGATTGTGCACTTCATGTGCTAGTGGTGGCATATCCTTCATTGGTTCTCCCCTTTTGAGCATTTAGATAGAGGCATGGCAGCTGTTGAGGGTCTCCAGCTTTCTTGTTCAGTTTTTACTGCATTGGTTATCTTATGCCTCTAGTGGACTTAGTGGACAGATCGTCGGGCCTGGCAGTGGTACCCACTGAGAACTCCCTATTTGGTGTAGTTCTCACACCCATTGGGAGTTTTCCCCATCCCTTTCTTTTCTCTCCTTTGTTTTGCAGAGTCTTAGCGGGTGTTGTTGATTCTGCGGTTGTCGATCGAGGCGAGGGAGTCGCGAGCTAGATCCCTACCCGTCGTTGGAGAGTAGCGGTACCCCTTCAGAGGAGATCTTAAGTAGATTAGTTATTTATTTTTCCTCTTTTGAGAGACTGATGTAGTGAGGATATGATATGTATTGAGAGCCTGTACAGTGATGTATTTATTGGAGATACCTCCCTGTTGAGTTCTGGGTTTGTATCTGAGGATATTGTATGATTATCATTTTTGGAAGATGGACATTATTGTATTATTTTCAGTTGTACAGTGGTTGATTTTAGTTTTACAGCAGATTTTCATTTATAGCTTTGATATCTGTTAGCTGTAGTACCTTTTCTTGCAGGTTGGACGCTTCACGTGTGCGGGGTTTTGCATAGGCGGCGGATCTGTTGGCGAGCCCGGGTCGCAGTTTCGACTCCGGAGCGTGACAGCTCGTATGCAAGACCGGGTGGATTTTCAGCCACGCCAGGAGTTGCACGCGGTAAGAGACCTTTTCCACCTTGCCCATGATGAGGAAGGGGCCATCATATTTTCAGACAAGCCCTTTGTGGACCTTCCGGAACACCTTCAGGGATGCTGGTTGGAGCTTGATCAGCACCTTGTTGCCTACCCAATAGTCTCGGGGCTACCTATCCTTATCGGCCTACTTCTTCATAGTTCTCGCCGCTTTCTCCAAATAGGCCCGGGCAATCTCAGCATTTCGATGCCACTCCTTGGCAACGTGGTACGCTGAGGGGCTGCTGCCGGTATACCCAATGACCAGCGTGTGGGATGTCGACAGTTGTTGACCGGTGATGATCTCGAAGGAGCTCTTGTTCGTTGCAAAGCTTCGCTGCAAGTTGTACGAGAACTGGGCTACATCCAATAGCTTCACCCAGTCCCGTTGATTGGCACTTACAAAGTGTCGAAGATATTGCTCGTGTAGGACCCCTGAACCCCATGCAGCTTTTTTCCGTGAATCCACTGTGCAAAACACCTGTCGATGGTGTGTTTGGCCCATAGTGCATCAAAGGGATGCCACAGATGGACCCTGTGAGTTATTGTTAGCTGGGTTGGCCTTCGGCTGCTTTTGCCGAATTTTAGAAAAGGTTTTAGGCCAAACAGAGGTTGGATTTGGATTCAGCGCGGAAAAACGCTTGAAAACGGCTATTTGCTTGTTAAATTCTGAGTCCGAATGCCCAAAAACGGACTCCCGGAAGTTTTACTGGATTTTCGGTGCATGGGGGAGTCGTGGATCGGCGGGGGGTGCCACGTGGCAGCCCCTGGTTGGTCGGCGCACGCGGCCTGGTCCACGGAGCGTCAGGGGTGAGCCCGGGGTGCATGGCTGGAGCCGTGGACCGGGGCGCGCCACGTGGCAGCCCCGGATTGGCGGGTCCACGGGCGCGCGGTCCACGCAGCGCGCGGGAGCAGGCGCGGGGGGCAGTTGGCCGTACAGGCGGGCAGGTAGGGCAAGTGGGCAGCGCCACGTGGCGCCCGCTGATTCGCGGGCGCCACCCACCGCGCTGACCACGGGCGAGGACGCGTGGCGGAATCTGGCGGGGCTTGCACGGCTGTCCCGTGTTCGGGGGACACGTGTCAAGCCCCGAGGCGGGTCGGACGGCGGCGAGAGGGGTCGGATGATCCCGTGCGCGAGCGGGCTGGGCCGGGCCGCACTGTGCGCGCCCGAAACTTGGCGGGCCGGGCCGCACTGTGCGCGCCCGAAAACCCGGCGGGCCGGGCCGGGCGCCCGAAACCGGGGACAAATCCGGAATTTCCGGATTTGTTCCCCATAGCCTTTATAAAGCAACCCGAGCTGCCTTCTTTGGGGTTTTTCGCCCATTTCCAGGCCCCCTCTGCCCGAGCTCCCTTCTACACATTTGATCATCTTCGAGTGCTGCTTCCACCTGCAGAGTTTTGAGATTTTTTTGGGGCACACATCCCGAGGTTTCGGATTTTACGGCGCGGTGCGACGTTTCATTTCCGGTGATCTTCTTCGTCGCAGCGCAGTGTGAGGACTCCCCTGGGCCACCCCGACCTTCGTTTTTGACGATTCTTGCGCTGACATACTCCTGAGAGGTAGGGCTTCATCTTTCGTGTTGATCGCGCATTCCCGTTTTGAGTCTTTGGCACGGATCCCGAGGTGCCTTTGTGACCCTTTTTTTGTGTGGGTTTTTGGGACAGCATTGGAGTGTTTTGGCGATATCTTCGCGCACGAGCATCTGACGGAAACGTGCCTATACAAGTTTTTCATCTACAGATCACAAGGAACAAGCTCGTATTTTTCTTGGATTTTTTCGAGCTTTTATTGGAGGTGAAAATCCCTTTTTCCCTGTGTTCAGTGCTACAGTTTTTGGTGCAGAAATCTTTTGAGTAGGCCACCTTGCCGAATTTGTATCTTGTCCTACAGAACTCGGATTTGGACGTGCAGGTACCCGTTTCGAAGGTATCGATGCGAGGATCGCTGTGATATTTTTCTTGAAATTTTCTGGGCATTTTCTGCAGGTGAAATAAGGGCATCTTTGGGACTGATTTTTGGGTGTGTTTGTATTGATAGTTTTGGAACTTATGTGTGTTTGTGGACCTTGTGTTGTACCCAGGAGAGTTGCGGGACCCTTTGGAGTAGGAGTTTTGGATTTCCTGGTATTTTCAGCTGTTGGGATTTGGACAGTCAGCTCTTCAGGTGGGTGGTTGTTGTACTACTCTCCTTTGGTATGCTCACTAGGAACATCAGAGTATCCCGATGTTAGAAAGGCCTAGCATATCGTTGATAACCTTGCATGCAATAAGGAATTAAATAATTGATAGTTTATCCATGATGATGGCATTTTTGGCATGAATTCGGTATCATGATCACTCTGTTTAATCATTTAATTATCCGGGACAGCATGATTAGTGGCAGGTTAGCAATTAATGACTTTGCAATAGGGATCATCACCTTGAGACAATAATCCTGACACTCGTTATTTTATTTTAATTATTTCTGTGAAATAGACTAAAATACTGGGACAATTGCATGCTTAAACTGGTCACATAACTAAGTCACTATTTACTGCTACACTATCTTTTGGAATTTGACTTAGGAGAAACCATGCCATTATTTTCTTTCTCCTAGTATTTAGACTTCAGGGATAGCATGCTCGGATTCGAGCGGGGGCTGGGATAATGTAGTCAGGTTGCTGGGGATTTTGGGACAGGCTGGGCTGGATGGTAGGGTATTGCGGTAACCACGAATTTCGGGTGGTTGACCGGGCTGTACTATTGCATCAGATTGGGAGAGGGGGATCGGGCTTTCTTTTGTGGATGGTTTTTCCCACTTGATCTGAGTCGCGATCCAGTCCTGCTATTTCAGGTTACTTGTGGTTACTTACTTTACTCGTGTGGGTCGCTCCCCTCGAGTGCCACTCCGGAGTGTGCGTCAGACAGACTTTGAGTCCTTGAGACTCCTTTGCTTCGGTGTTATGCGTAGGCTGGCATACCCGTCGCGGCAGGCAGAGCAGGTAGTACCAGTGTCTACTGGTGGTCGGATTGGGTTATTTAGGCAGGCTTTTACATACTGATGCATACTTTTGCCATTCTTATTAGCTTGACATGTAGAGGCATATTAGTGGTAGCACTTTTATCAGCTGTTATACTAGCTTTCCCCCTTTTTCTTCTCTTTTTGCCTCTGGTAGACCTGGTGGGCATGTCTGAGTTGAGGCTTTACCCACTAGGGGGAGGCTACTGTTTTTATAGTAGTACTTACCCCCATTGTCCTTTCCTTGTTTTTCTCCCCTTTGTTTTGCAGAGTCCTCTGCGGGAGTTGCTGGGCCGTCAGCAGCTGATCGAGGTAAGAGGGTTGCGGACTAGATAGCTCGAGTGTTGTTAGCTGGAGTTTTTGGTGTACCCGATTTTCTCAGACAGTTCTTTTGTACTTTCTTTTTGGGTCTGGCTTTTGCCAGCTAGTTGTATATTTGTGGTGAGCTGGGAGAGATGTTTGTATTTATTTTACAGTTGTACTTTTTACTTCCAGCTTTTGTCTGAGATACAGTAGTTTTAGTTTAGCTCTGATTCTTATGCTCCTTTATTTATTATCTCTTATATCTGAGCAGGTTACCGACGCTTCGTGTATGCGGGAAATACCGTATGCACGGCGGATCTGTAGACGGGCCCGGGTTCTGGTTTACACCCGGGGCGTGACAGCTCGAGTAGAGCATTTATTCTTTCAGTCTGGCCGTACATCTGAGGGTGCATACTTGTGGAGAAGTAGAGTTTGGAACCCAACAGCTTAAAGAGCTCCGTCCATAAGCGTCCAAGGAAGCGAGGATCTCTGTCGCTAACGATAACTTCACCACATGCTTAAGGAATAGCTGGGCCGCCTCTTCGGCATTGCAATGCAAGGGTGCGGGGATCAAAGTAGCATACTTCGAAAACCGGTCCACCACCACTAGTACAGAATCGATCTCCCCCACCTTTGGTGGACTGGCAATGAAGTCGAGGGAGACGCTCTCCTATGGCCGCTCCGGCACAGGTAGCGGTTCCAACAGTCCTCATGGCTCTTCGCGCTCCACCTTATTCTGCTGGCATGTAAGGCAAGTGCGCACATAATCCTCAGCATCCTTGTGATGATCCGGACCTCCGAGATGGATTTACAGAGCAAGAAGTGGCTTCTGGAGGCCTATGATGAATGATCGAGTTGTTTGTGCTCGAATCGAATCCCAGATTTGGAACCGGCGCGAAAATCGGATCAAGTTTTCTTTTCCGGGGGCTTCCGGCAAAATTTAGAAAGAGAATTTGGCGAAACGGACAGCGGATTTGGACTCAGCGCGCGAAAACAATAAAAATGGGCTATTTACTTCGGAGCAAAAAGTTACTGTTCACCGGCCAGAAACACTGTTTCGGCGGCCGGCGGCAACGGGCAGGCGGCGGAGCACGGCCGCGCAGCGGCGGAGCGAGGCCGCGGGCAGCGCGGGCAGGCACGGCGGGCGAGCGAGAAGGTTCACGGTCAGGCGCGTGCACCGGGACCAGGGAAAAGGTGCACCGCCACGTGGCATCACCTGATTGGCCGAGCTTTGTCAATCGCGACGGCTGGGCGGCGCCACGTGGCAGCGTGCGATTGGCCGACACTTTCCGGAAGACCCGGCGCGTACACCGGGGGCGTGGACCACGTGAACCACGTGGGGGACATGTGGCACCTCCCCATTGGCGGGCGCAAGCCGCCCACGTGCGCGAGGCACGCGGAACACGGGGGCGGCAGGGGACACGTGGCGCTTTCCGAGAGGACTTGCACAGCTGTTTCGTGTTATGGGACACGCGGCGCGACCCGAATGGCCATTTTTGTTGTTTCCTGTTTTGCCTTGATCTTGTGTGGAGCCCGAATGGTTTGGCTATAAATAGCCCATTTTGAATCCGATTTGAGTGCCCTTTTTTTAGGGGTTTCTGAGATCCGAATTGAGATCCAATTTTTACAGTGAGATTCTACTTCAAGCCTTCTTCAATTTTTGGGGTCTTGGAGATTTTTTGGAGATCGTCTGCTATTTTTCCCTGCATGATCTCGAGAGTCGCGCTGTTTCTTCGACATCGGTTTTTCCCGTCGACTCTCCGTCGGAGAGCTCCCCTGAGCTGATCTTTTGGAGTTTTTCGCCGATTTTTGCGGCAGCGTTTCCACGACAGGTAGGCCTTCGATTTTGATATTCATCGCTCTGCTCTGTTTCGAGTTTTTATGGGAGTTCGTGCAGTATCTTTAGACCCCATTTTTCTGCGACACTTTTTCTGTACAGCGGAGGAGTAATCTTGCAATTTCTCGGGCTACGGTTGCCGGAACTGGGAGTTTAAGGACTTGATTTCTATCTACACTTCGCGAGGATCACAACCGTATTTTTGTTGGAATTTTTGGAGGACATCTCGCAAGAGGTAATTTCCTGTTTTATGAACAGATGTGTAAGAAATTACTGTTTGACCTTATCGCGATGTTCGGCTTATATCTCAGCAACCGTGAGGAGTTTTCTGATGATTTTTGGTGCGTCGGAATCGTGAGAACCTAAGGATCGCACCCGTTAAATTTCAGCTCTTTTGGACTCTGGACCGACGCGCGCATCCAGGTGGGTTGGATTTTCCTCCAAGTCTACGGACTTCCTCCTAATTCTAGTAGTGTAGCTTTGAGCATACTAGAATGGATGTTATTGTTGATATATTGTGATAGAGTTATGGGATTTGACTAGTACCCCGACATATGATTGCATTTATTTAGCTAGACTGTTAGAATATGTTCACATGGGCAAGATTCTTGTATGTTTTAGTTTCCACCTCTTTGCATTCCTTTTCCTGGATATAGAGCTTTTCCTCGCCCAGATAGTGGGCCGAGTAGTCGGATTGTTGTGGGATGCATGTTACACTCGTGCCCGGGGGCCAAGTAGAGTCTGGTAGTTGTGGCTTGTAGTATGCCAGTGATGGGAACCGTTCGGGTAAACGGGGTCCCGTGTTGTCGAGTATTCTCTGTGTTGTTGCCGCCACCTAGGTCGTGGCCATGGTGTGCATGTGATATCAGGACCTTGAACCCAGGATGTTTTTGGACACTCATGATTTTAGTAAAAAGTGTTTTTCCTTCCGAAATTCGAGGGGTCGCCGGAGTCTGATCTTGTTTGATAGGACAGGCACTAGCCCTTTGGGGTTCGGAAAATAAATCTGTTTTAAACTGATTTTCGCAAGAACTAAAATCTATAAAAGTGATTTTCTCAAAATAAGACGATTTTCTAAATAGTGAGCTATTTTATCCTCACCCTAGAGGGTTTGAGTAGAAATGATATTCAACAATAAAGATCACATTTTCTTACAAACTACCTCATCCATGAGGGTGAGTGATCTGGGTTCTAAGGGCTATTTTTCCCCTCGGGTCGAGAACAACGGAAGGCTACGCCTATAGCCTGTTCTTGTTTGATTGGGGTTGTAGGTATTAGTCTTCGGGGTTCTCGGGCCCTTCGTTGGTATGACTGTAGAGTATCTCCAGCTAGTGGGTTAGTGTTGTGAGTTGGGATATTGTCGATCCGCATGATCGTGGATTTGGATCAGAGCCTGCAGATGCAGCTTATTGACCCTGATGAGACACGCTTTTTCCTCGGTGGGGTCGCGCCCCTCGAGAGCCGTTCCGGATGCGATGATGATGATGATGCGCCTGATGAGGCTGCTTTGCGTGATATTATGATATTTCGATTGGACACCCTACGTTGATACACTAGAGGACCCTAAGTTGACACACTAGGGAGGCGTAGGCTTGACTGGACCAGATTTGGCAGTCATAGAGATTGGGTTGATGTGAGCACCTCTTGAGTGAGTGGATGTATAGCATGTTCTTAGATGAGTGTTCTTCCTTTGAGCATGATACAGATTGGGTTGATGAGAGCACCTCGTGAGTGAGTGGATGCATAGCATATTCATAGTTGATTGTCTTTCCTTTGAGCATGATACTTGAGGCATAGTAACTGTAGCTTTTATTTCAGCTTTTCATATTACCTGTTTATCTATCTTTTTGCCTCTAGTAGACTTAGTGGGCAGACCGTAGAGTTGGAGACGGTACCCACTGAGAACTACGTGACGGTGTAGTTCTCACACCCGCTGTGGTGACAGGTTTTTCTGAGGTAGCTGTTCCGGCTTCTGTTAGAGCGGAGGCAGCAGATCGAGGTAAGGGCGTGGCCGAATAGTTCCCTACCAACTTATTTGAGAGTCAGAGGTAGATGTACCCTATATGTGAGATTTTATTTATATACTGGACAGTCTGAGAGGTTTATTTATATACTGGACAGTCTGAGAGGTTTGTTGTATCATGTATTATGTATTAGTCTGGGAGATGACTTTGTATTTTGGATGTGTTTCCTCAGATGTTCAATGTAGAGATTCTGTAGCTATTTATTTATTTACTTTACAGCTCTGATACATGTTTAGCTATAGATCTGATTTGCAGGTTAGACGCTTCGTCTGTGCAGAGAGTTTCGTACAGATGGCGGATCTGTTGGCGAGCCCGGGTCGCAATTTCGACCCCGGGGCATGACAATCCTCCTCCATTTTCGTCCAATAATAAGCCCTCTCCATAAGGGCAAAGGTTCGCTGTACGCCCAAGTGGCTTGCCCATAGAGTGTCATGGCACTCACGGAGCAGCTCTCTTCTTAGATTGTCCGCTCGAGGGACGTACACTCGACCTCCCTTAGTCTTGATGAGGCCGTCCTGGACCCAGAATCTTCGTGCCTTTCCGTCGTCTACCAATTGCTTAAGGATTACCGCCAAGGGATCTTTCTTCAATCCTTCGCGGATCCGCTCTTGCAACGTCGCCTGCACTTGGCTTGCTCTCTCGTTCGAAATCGCCTTGAGAGCGGCAAGTTTGGCTCTACGGCTCAAAGCGTCAGCCACTTGGTTACATCGTCATGGCTTGTATTGTATTACCATATCGAACTCCGCTAGGAAGTCTTGCCATCTTGCTTGCTTTGGAGTGAGTACCTTCTAAGATTGGAAGTAACACATAGCAACGTTGTCTGTTCGGACCACAAATCACGATCCCAGGAGATAGTGCCTCCACACCCGGAGACAGTGCACCATTGCTGTCATCTCCTTCTCATGGACTGCATATCGCCGTTCAGTGTCGTTCAACTTTTGACCCTCGAATGCCACAGGATGGCCCTCTTGGACAAGTACACCTCCGATGGCGAAATCCGAGGCGTCGATATGGACTTCGAATGGGAGGGAATGGTCAGGCAGACTCAGTACGGGCCCCTCCATTACAGCTGCCTTCATATCGTCGAAAGCTTTTTGGCAATCCTCCGACCACTTCCAAGGTCGGTCCTTACGAAGCAAGTCTGTTAGCGGCACCGCCCTCCGCGAGTAACTAGTGATGAACCGCCTATAATAGTTGGCAAGCCCAAGGAACGACCGTAGTTCTGTCACTTTGGTTGGCGCTCTCCATTCCTCGATGGCACAAATTTTCTCCTCATCCATACTTATGTGACCACCGCCCACTTGATGGCCCAAGAACACGATCTCTTGTTAAGCAAAATAGCATTTATCCTTCTTCACAAAAAGGGAATGCTCCTTCAAGGTTTTGAAGACAGTTCGAAGGTGCTCCACATGTTCCTCCAAGGTCTAGCTGTAAATGACGATGTCGTCCAGATATATCACCACGAACTTATCCAGATAGTCGTGGAATAGTTGGTTCATCATGGTGCAGAAGGTGGCGGGGGCATTCATTAGGCCAAACGGCATCACCAAGAATTCGAACGACCCATATCTCGTGACACAAGTTGTCTTTGCCTCGTCTCCTTCTGCAATCCAAACTTGCCAGTAGCAAGATCACAAACCGAGCTAGGAGAAGTATCGCGCCTTCCCCAACTAATCGAACTAGTCCGCAATGAGTGGGATCGGGTACTTGTTTATGATTGTCATTTTATTCAGGGCCCGATAATCCACGCATAACTGTAAGCTTCCGTCCTGCTTCTTCTAGAAAAGTACCGGCGGGGCCCCGAACGGTGCTTTCGAGCTGCGGATGAGACCACCTTTGAGCAGCTCGTCAAGTTGTTTCCGAAGTTCCGCCAACTCCGGAGGGGACATACAGTAGGGAGAGCGAGCCGGAGGCCTCATGCCTGGCTCGAGCTCGATCAGATGGTCCACCGCACGTTTAGGAGGTAGAGATTTCGGCAGTTTCGGGGGCATGACATATTTGAATTCCTCCAAGAGCTTCGCCACTTGTGGTGGCCACGATGGTTCGTCCCATTCTATAGTCTCCAATTTCATAGCCGCTACAAAATTTCATAGCCGCTACAAATGTCAGGTCGCCTTTCCTCACACCCCTCTTCAGCTGGAGTGTAGAGTACCGGAGCTTCGGGCAGTGTGCCGACACCACGTGGCAGCTTGGTATTGTGGAAATACCTCCAGCAGATTCTAATTGCATTTACAGAGGAGTTCGGGTGGTCCCGGAGCGCCGCGGAATTCCTTTCAAAGGAAAGTGAGTTGGAGTTGGCTTGAGAGCTCGCGGGTTGAGTTTTGGCTTCATGGATGGTTTCTTGAAATTGATCACTTGGGACATGTGTATTATGAGTTTACAGAGGTGTTCGGTTGGTTTCAGGGTGATGCGGAGGTCCCGAGGCGAGAAAGTGAGTTGACGGGGCATTTCGGAGTTTTTCTGGCTGCTTCTGGAGCTTTTGGGTGGCTTGGTTCCGGAACCAGCCATTTAGTTCCGGAACCAGGGGTGGTGTTCCGGTACCAAAATGCTGGTACCCGAACACAGACTCAAAAAATGCCCAGATTTGCCCGAATAGTGCACAGTGCGCGGTATGGCCTCTGTTTACTGTTCCAACCACCCCCAGAGTTGATTTATACCCCTCGTGAGCTGCTTCTTCACCCACTCTTCATCTCATCATCCTCCCCCATCTCCTTGCTGCCAGAGAAGAAGAAGAAGAAGAGGAAGCTGTAGAGGGAGAAGAAGGCGCGTGCATTGTGGGAGTTGACCGAGTCAACGTGCGCACGCGAGGAGCAAATTGAGGTAAATTGATCGTTGGAAATTGTAGATTTGGACTCCTTGCATCTCCTCTTGAGTTTTATTGATGGATTTGATTGGTAATTTGAGTTAATTTCCATCCTTGCTCCTTCTTGTGCTCTCGGATTGCATGCTGCAGGTTGAGGTTACTGCGCAAATCCGAAGCCCTGCGCATGCTGGTTTTTGTGGATTGGGAGATCGGATTGAGCTCAGATTTTTATGGTGACCTAGTTGGGTGCTGTGGAGGTTTTTGGGAGCTTCGTGGATTTTTCCGAGACGCGCGACGGCGCGCGTGCGCGCGAGAGGCTCTGTGCAGTTTTTCGGCAGATTTTGCCCGTTTCTTCGCCGACTTCAGCGTTTGCCTGCGGAAAGCATTCCAGGTGGGTTGGAATTTCTTCAAGATGTATGGAATGCCCTCTAAAGCTATTTGAATGCATGTTGATCATGAGTAGCTTAATTATTTGTATAGCTGGTAAATCTGATAGTTGCCTAGAAAATTGTAGGAATACAATTATGAGCCCCAGATATTTTTAGCATGATCTAGAAGTGAATTGACACTAGACTGCATGGTTAGTTGGCATATTATTGGCATCTGAACCGTTTTAAAAATCGCCGGACCGTTTTAATGAAAACTGGGTTTTTAAAAGAGTTTTAAAATGTTGAGATCTTCCCGAGGGGTTGAGTAGGTTCAGGATGCATGTGTTCTCGTGCCAGAGGGCCGAGTGGATTTTTAGAGCCTTATGAGATGACCTTCTAGTGTCATGAGAGAGTTTTAGCACTTTTCCAGTTCGCGGGGTATTGAGGATGTTTTCCCTGATTGGGTTACTCTAGATCATGAGTTGTGTTCTGATTTAGTGGTGGAGATGGTTCTCCCACCTAGCCATGAGAGTTTTGGGGGCTTGGCAGATCGAGTCGTGGAGGTTTCCCGACTCAGCCACGGGTCGTGCATTATCAGATTGAGTCGTTGAGGGTTCTCCGACATAGCTGTGAGAGTGGTTGGGCTTTTCCTATTCGAGTCGTGGAGTCTTTCTCCGACTGAGTCATGCTAGTTGAGCATTGAGTTCCGATCTGTTGATCGAGGTTTATCAGTTGAGTCGTGGAGTCTTTCTCCGGCTGAGTATGCTAGTTGAGCATTGAGATCCGATCTGGTTGATCGTGGATTATAGCCTGCTGAGCCTGGCTTTTTATGCCAGTTATGAGATACTTGAGATACTTGAGTTCGGTGGGGTCGCTCCCCTCGAGCTACGCCCCGGGTGCGATGATGATACCGAGCCTGACGAGGCTGCGATGATGCGACTAGTTGATACACTAGAGTTCGCTTGAGATAGTCGGACAGGACGCCCCACGTAAATCCCGTCCTCATGTGGATGTGTGGTGGTGGGTAGGTGCGATCCTAGTCGACAGGCGCAGGCTTGACTGGTCCAAAGAGGGACAGTCATTGCGATTGGGTGATTTGTGTGAGTGAGTTTCATAGCATGTTCATAGATGAGTTTTCCTTTGAGCATGGTACTTGAGGCATTTTAGCAGTAGTGAGTGTATGCACATCTTCATCATTGTAGAGTTTCTTGAGCATGATGATTGAGACATGATAGCTATAGTTTCCTTCAGCTTTTATCTATCTATCTATCTATCTGCATACCTATCTGTTGTGCCTCCAGTAGACTTAGTGGGCATACCGTGGATGTTGAGACGGTACCCACTGGGAACTACCTTTGCAGTAGTTCTCACACCCGCTGCGGTGACAGGTTTCCTGAGGCTGCTGTTCCGGCTTAGCTCGCGCGGAGACAGCTGATCGAGGTGAGGACGTGGCCATTTAGTTCCTTACCAGCACTGTGAGTCAGAGGTAGATGTACCCTGTATATTTTATGATTCCTCTTTTGTACTGGACATTCTGAGAGATCAGTGAGGATTTCATGTACTTATGTAGCTGAGAGACTTTGTATTGAGGTTTTGTTTATATCAGATGTTCAGTGGATTTCTGTAGCTATTTAGTTCTTTTCAGCTCTGATACATGTTTAGCTATAGATCTTTTGCAGGGTAGACGCTTCGTCTGTACGGCAGTTTCCGTACAGATGGCGGATCTGTTGGCGAGCCCGGGTCGCAGTTTCGACCCCGGGGCGTGACAGATTAGGGTGGTATCAGAGCCTAGGTTATAGGTCGTTGAGGACTTAGTGACCCTAGGCTATTGGTTGGACAGTAGGATGACTGTCGTGAGAGACGTGATTTTAGCGAGAGTCCTGATTGAGTTTGTACCTCCCCCGAGGGATTGGGGCGAGTGATTTTACATGTTTATTCTCTAAAGTGATTATGTTGGCTGCAGACAACATAATACTTTAGAACGGTTAACATGTTATAGACTTTCGCTTGATTGGGTCGAGAGAGTTTTTGGTCCTAACGTTTGTTCTGTTGCAGTGATTTTCGGTGCCTCCGAGACGCCGTGTAGCGGCGAGGGCGTGTTTGACCTTGGATGAGGAGCCCGAACAGCGGGGAGGCTGAATGGACAGAGCAGAGCGAGGTCTGCGAGTTACGAGCCCAGGTAGCTCAGTTGTTGAGGCGACACGGCACCAGGAAGAGAACACAGAGCGTGTGATGCACATGTTTGAGCAGAGAGTATTGTTTGAGGTATCGCCGTAGTGCTTTCGGCCACGACGTCGTCGATTTCGATCCAGGTTGCACTGTGAGTAGTGCGGGAGCAGTGAGAGTTGTTGATTGGTTGTTGAGCATCCGCCAGTTCCATCCCCTACAGATTTCAGGGCAGAGTTGGAGCCTCGAGAGGCCAAGAACTGGATTGCCGCTTGGGAAAGTGTTTGAGGAATTGTTATCCAGGACAAGTATCGGGTGCACTCGGTTATGCACTTTGGATAAGGACGCCGAGTGTTGGTGGCGTCGAGTCTGTCTCGTTGGACCACCAGGAGAGTGGTTGAGGATGGGAGCGAGTATCTATGATGGTTGAGCAGAGTGCCCCAGGTCGCCCAGGATGAGGCCCAGGAGATTGATCATGTTTGAGAAGGGACTGCTTCGAGATGTTATCATTTTGGATATTCTCGACGAGCGACTTCAGATGCAGCGGTTGTGCATGCCCGATGGATTGACTGAGGTCTGTGATCATGTCCGAGAGGGACGGAGAGCGAGGGACTAACTCCAGAGAGAGATGTCCAGTATCGCCTGATTTTGGGATAGTCGAGTGGATCGAGGTTGCCATGATTCCAGTCACAGGATCATGAGTCTCAGAGGAGACAGAGACTAGAAGGTTCTCGACAGTTGAGGCACCAGCAGCAGTGCTTGGATGAGTATGTCCTTGTGGGGAGCCGCATTCTTCGCCTTAGAGCGACTTCAGGATGGGGGTGATGTTTTTCATGTGTTTAGTCAGGACATCTTCAGGCAGAGGGTCCCAGAGTGGTGTTCTTGGATTTGCCGTCTGCGACGGCACCCCACTACCCCTTCAGGATGCAGCGGTTCATCCGACTTACCGGTAGGCTGATTGAGCCGAGATGCCGAGGCAGATTGAGCGATGGCCACCATCATCTTGTGGATGAATTGTGCAGCCGATTAGAGGACGCCAGGATAGTGGATCGCGTCCTATCAGGTGTGGTTGCTTATGGTCATTAGAGTTGGAGCATGTTGATGCCGACACCGCTGGTGTGTGCTTTATTAGAGCAGGGGTAACTTCGCGTGGGCCAGAGATGGAATTGTTGGCTTGTGCCCGTGAGGATCAGGTTTCAGATCGCGTATAGCACAGGTATGAGTGTTGCCAGTTCCGCCCAGTTTTGTAGGACCATGGAATTGATCCTAGAGTTGTTAGTCCTACATCAGCTCTGAGATGTTGATGTGAGGTTGGATAGGGATTGGTTATCCCAATATTATGTTATCTTGGATTGTCGAGAGTGGACAATGACCCTCCGTGGACCTGGCCAGGAGGAGTGTGATTTTAGAGGGTGTTAGAGCACGACAGAGGTTGAGTCGTGGTCGTATCGCTTGGTTAGCGATTGTAGAGGAGGTGCCTACGGCAGCACCGGGACTAAAGGAATATCTTTATCGCCTGTGTGATCCCGGACAAGAGTTTACCGGATCTGATGTTGAAGTCGCCGTTTAATGAGTTTGAGATCGAGATCGTGATCGACGTGGTTTTGGAGACCGCGCCGACTTCAGCATCATCTCTTGGAGTATCACTCGAGAGGCAGTGAGAGAGCTGTTAGTGCTGTTGCGAGATCCGAGGGATCAAGGGGTCTGTGTGACCCAGTACCACGTCGTGGGGATACGACTGTGAGGATCCGAGAGATTGATATTTTGGATATGTTGCCATGCCGTTGGTACACGGCAGTGATGCCACGTTGTGAGTGCACAACGGTGAGGGTGCTGTGATTGTTTGAGCACAGTTAGATTTGGATCGTGTGGGGTTGATGCCTTGCGGGACATTGAAGGCTTTGTGGAACCCTACAGTTGAGGACTGCGCCAGATAGAGTCTGAACCCAATAGAGATATTCTGAGCTTACAGTGAAGTCAAGCGGATTGACTAAGGCCCTGCGGCCTTTTGGATTTGAGGACTTGTGTGTTCCGGCGGTACTTGGACCGGGCAGTAGAACCGGTGTGAGTTTGAGCTCTACAGCGAGTTGCCGTGCCAGTAGTGGAGTTAGACTTGTACATGGCCGGTTGATTTGATTTCATCGGGTGCGGTTTTCGAGATGAGATAGAGCACGAGTAGCACTTGAGGATAGTGCTGCAACTTATAAGAGAAAAGTTGTTTGCCAAGTTGAGAGAGTTGTGCTTGACTTTGGAAGATTCTGTGGTTAGGCCATGTGATTTCAGCTGCAAGAGTGACAGTGGACCCGACGAAGAGTGTTGCCGTTGAGGTTCGGCCTAGACTCCTGATAGTGACAGAGGTCCAGAGTTGTGGATTAAACAGTGCCAGCATGACTTTGAGGAGTTCAAGCTGTGGATGGTATTAGCATCATTGTGAATGATTGCTTGAGAGAGAGAGATATCTATCGATCCTAGAACCTGAGATACTGGGTTACTCAGAAGGATTTTCGATTTGAGGCAACGCCGGTGGATAGAGTGGTTCGGGATGTATGTTTGAGCTTAGAGTAACATCCCGACAAGCTAATGTGGTCGCAGCTGCCTTGAATAGGCGAGCGGTGCAGCTTTGGAGTATGATGGTTATGCAGCAGATGCCGCTGAAAGAGTAATTGAGATTAATGTGGTGTTCCCTGGGAATGCGGCAAAACTTGTGTTTTGGACTTGTAATCCACTCCGTTGGATGGAATTAGAGAGGGAGCTTCTCAGTGAATGCAGTGAGAGTACTGAAGTACAAGGACCGCATCGGTGCGCCGTGGATTCCGAGATCCGAGAGTTGATTTTGAGAGTTATGGATTGAGTGCTGTTTCCGATGTTGGATTTCTTGCCCTATCGATGGATGTAAGATTGCATTGTGAAGCTCTCAGCATTGTGGTTGCTAAGGAGCGACGGAAAAGTTATGCCAATTGGAGGCAGCGAGTTTTGGTGACTTATGGAAACTACTATCCACAGAATGTGTTGATTTGAATTTTCGCGGGAAGTTGAGTCCGCGAATTATTGGCATATTCGAGGAATTAGAGCGCATTGGATCGGTTGTTCACCGAGTTGCGCTACCGCCATGATTTGGCAAGTACCCACGAGGACGTTGGTGTATCCGTTCTGAGGAAAGTATGGATTGGATCCCTTGCATGATTTGGACTTCGCTTCTTTGGAGTTAGACCAGGATTTGAGCCTTTCTGATGAGAGAAAGGCCACTTGAGAGCCTGAGGATGAGTTGAGGATCTCTTATCCCCACTTATTTGAGTCACCCTCCTGAGTTTTGGATTTTTGCGGTTTCGAGGACGAAACCGTTAAAAGGAGGGGAGAGTGTAGAGTACCGGAGCTTCGGGCAGTGTGCCGACACCACGTGGCAGCTTGGTATTGTGGAAATACCTCCAGCAGATTCTAATTGCATTTACAGAGGAGTTCGGGTGGTCCCGGAGCGCCGCGGAAGTCCTTTCAAAGGAAAGTGAGTTGGAGTTGGCTTGAGAGCTCGCGGGTTGAGTTTTGGCTTCATGGATGGTTTCTTGAAATTGATCACTTGGGACATGTGTATTATGAGTTTACAGAGGTGTTCGGTTGGTTTCAGGGTGATGCGGAGGTCCCGAGGCGAGAAAGTGAGTTGACGGGGCATTTCGGAGTTTTTCTGGCTGCTTCTGGAGCTTTTGGGTGGCTTGGTTCCGGAACCAGCCATTTAGTTCCGGAACCAGGGGTGGTGTTCCGGTACCAAAATGCTGGTACCCGAACACAGACTCAAAAAATGCCCAGATTTGCCCGAATAGTGCACAGTGCGCGGTATGGCCTCTGTTTACTGTTCCAACCACCCCAGAGTTGATTTATACCCCTCGTGAGCTGCTTCTTCACCCACTCTTCATCTCATCATCCTCCCCCATCTCCTTGCTGCCAGAGAAGAAGAAGAAGAAGAGGAAGCTGTAGAGGGAGAAGAAGGCGCGTGCATTGTGGGAGTTGACCGAGTCAACGTGCGCACGCGAGGAGCAAATTGAGGTAAATTGATCGTTGGAAATTGTAGATTTGGACTCCTTGCATCTCCTCTTGAGTTTTATTGATGGATTTGATTGGTAATTTGAGTTAATTTCCATCCTTGCTCCTTCTTGTGCTCTCGGATTGCATGCTGCAGGTTGAGGTTACTGCGCAAATCCGAAGCCCTGCGCATGCTGGTTTTTGTGGATTGGGAGATCGGATTGAGCTCAGATTTTTATGGTGACCTAGTTGGGTGCTGTGGAGGTTTTTGGGAGCTTCGTGGATTTTTCCGAGACGCGCGACGGCGCGCGTGCGCGCGAGAGGCTCTGTGCAGTTTTTCGGCAGATTTTGCCCGTTTCTTCGCCGACTTCAGCGTTTGCCTGCGGAAAGCATTCCAGGTGGGTTGGAATTTCTTCAAGATGTATGGAATGCCCTCTAAAGCTATTTGAATGCATGTTGATCATGAGTAGCTTAATTATTTGTATAGCTGGTAAATCTGATAGTTGCCTAGAAAATTGTAGGAATACAATTATGAGCCCCAGATATTTTTAGCATGATCTAGAAGTGAATTGACACTAGACTGCATGGTTAGTTGGCATATTATTGGCATCTGAACCGTTTTAAAAATCGCCGGACCGTTTTAATGAAAACTGGGTTTTTAAAAGAGTTTTAAAATGTTGAGATCTTCCCGAGGGGTTGAGTAGGTTCAGGATGCATGTGTTCTCGTGCCAGAGGGCCGAGTGGATTTTTAGAGCCTTATGAGATGACCTTCTAGTGTCATGAGAGAGTTTTAGCACTTTTCCAGTTCGCGGAGTATTGAGGATGTTTTCCCTGATTGGGTTACTCTAGATCATGAGTTGTGTTCTGATTTAGTGGTGGAGATGGTTCTCCCACCTAGCCATGAGAGTTTTGGGGGCTTGGCAGATCGAGTCGTGGAGGTTTCCCGACTCAGCCACGGGTCGTGCATTATCAGATTGAGTCGTTGAGGGTTCTCCGACATAGCTGTGAGAGTGGTTGGGCTTTTCCTATTCGAGTCGTGGAGTCTTTCTCCGACTGAGTCATGCTAGTTGAGCATTGAGTTCCGATCTGTTGATCGAGGTTTATCAGTTGAGTCGTGGAGTCTTTCTCCGGCTGAGTATGCTAGTTGAGCATTGAGATCCGATCTGGTTGATCGTGGATTATAGCCTGCTGAGCCTGGCTTTTTATGCCAGTTATGAGATACTTGAGATACTTGAGTTCGGTGGGGTCGCTCCCCTCGAGCTACGCCCCGGGTGCGATGATGATACCGAGCCTGACGAGGCTGCGATGATGCGACTAGTTGATACACTAGAGTTCGCTTGAGATAGTCGGACAGGACGCCCCACGTAAATCCCGTCCTCATGTGGATGTGTGGTGGTGGGTAGGTGCGATCCTAGTCGACAGGCGCAGGCTTGACTGGTCCAAGAGGGACAGTCATTGCGATTGGGTGATTTGTGTGAGTGAGTTTCATAGCATGTTCATAGATGAGTTTTCCTTTGAGCATGGTACTTGAGGCATTTTAGCAGTAGTGAGTGTATGCACATCTTCATCATTGTAGAGTTTCTTGAGCATGATGATTGAGACATGATAGCTATAGTTTCCTTCAGCTTTTATCTATCTATCTATCTATCTGCATACCTATCTGTTGTGCCTCCAGTAGACTTAGTGGGCATACCGTGGATGTTGAGACGGTACCCACTGGGAACTACCTTTGCAGTAGTTCTCACACCCGCTGCGGTGACAGGTTTCCTGAGGCTGCTGTTCCGGCTTAGCTCGCGCGGAGACAGCTGATCGAGGTGAGGACGTGGCCATTTAGTTCCTTACCAGCACTGTGAGTCAGAGGTAGATGTACCCTGTATATTTTATGATTCCTCTTTTGTACTGGACATTCTGAGAGATCAGTGAGGATTTCATGTACTTATGTAGCTGAGAGACTTTGTATTGAGGTTTTGTTTATATCAGATGTTCAGTGGATTTCTATAGCTATTTAGTTCTTTTCAGCTCTGATACATGTTTAGCTATAGAACTTTTGCAGGGTAGACGCTTCGTCTGTACGGCAGTTTCCGTACAGATGGCGGATCTGTTGGCGAGCCCGGGTCGCAGTTTCGACCCCGGGGCGTGACATGGAGTGTTGAGATCTGCTTGGAGTCTGTCGTCTTCCGCGTTATTGGAATGACGGAATGACACACGGAGAGTCGCTACCCATTATGCATAAGGAGTTCAGGAAGGGCATTGGCACACCTCTAGACATTTGCAGAAACTCCATGCCGAGAATAACTTGGAAGTCGTCTAGTGGCACCGACATAAGGTTGGTCCTTCCCGACCACGATCCGATTTCTACTAATACCTCCTTCATAACGCCCGCAATTGGTTCGGCTTTTGAGTTCACCGCATTCATGCGGCTTCCGTCCCTACTCAGGGTAAGCACGATCCGTTATGCTTCACCCGTTGCAATGAAGTTGTGGGTGGCCCCCGTGTCCACCATGGCTCTAGTCGCTTTGCCATTGAGCTTGATGTCCACGTACATCAGCTCGCTCATTTTGTTCTCTTTTAGGCCGGAGGCCTTTGCCTTCGATAGGGGGGGTTTTGCCCTTCTACCTGACTTGACCCTTGAGAGCTTTTAGCAGTCGAAGTGCCCCCATCCGAATGCCGTCGGTCTCCTCCGCCTCTTCATCGAAGTCGGAGTCCTTCGTTTGCATAGCATTGAGGGACTTCCTCTAAGGGCAAGACTTGACGAAGTAAGGACCCCCGCAAAGAAAGCAGCCTTCTTCGGGAGGCTTAGACGTCTTCGGACCTTTCGGTCCAGCCCCTCTTCGCTCCGCCGGCGACACCACTTTTCCCTTCGCCTTATAGTTTTTGGGAGCGTTGCCCACGGGTTTCTTCTTTGGGTGCTCTGGTGCCGAATAGTCCGTCAGTCGCTCAGTCGCCCCCTGAGCCGCAGCCAAGTCCTGGATATTCTGTCGGCGGAGTTCCGCCTGAGCCCAGGGTTTCAACCCTTCTAGGAAATGGAAAAGCTTGTCCTTCTCGGACATGTCACGAATGTCGAGCATCAGGGCGGAAAACTGTTTCACATATTCGCGAATCAACCCCGATTGCTGGAGTCTTCGCAGATTCTGCCGCGCGATGAATTCGACATTCTCTGGCAGGAACTGAACCTTCAGTTCTCTCTTTAGGTCCTCCCAGGTAGCGATGGTGCAGCGACTTGCCTGGATGTCCTCATAACGGATCCTCCACCATAGCTTGGCATTCCCGTCGAGGTACATCGTTGCAAACGTGACCTTCGTCTCTTCGCTTTCTGGGCGGACGACACGAAAGTATTGCTCCATGTCAAAGACAAAGTTCTCGAGCTCCTTCGCATCTCGAGCTCCTCGGAAGATCCGCGATTTCGGCACCCGAACACGCCCCTCGCCATGGGTTGCGGTTGGAGCGTTGCCCGTTGCCCTCGTAAGCACGCTGACTCGTGCAAACAATTCGGTGGATTGCTCCTTCAAGTGCAGGACCGCCTCCTTCGTATCCTCTTGCAGCTGGTCCGATTGCTCGACGACTTGGGATAGCGTCTTCTCGATCGCGATGATTCGGTTCTCATCCGCGACCATCCTCGCCACCCTCTCGTCAATCCGAGCAAGCCGCATTTCCACATCAACTAATCGTTCTCGGTTACTCCGATGCCTTTCGGATTCACCTCGTTCTTCGTTGTCCGCCACCGCGGCCGGTTCCTCCGTCGCTGTTTGATGGGTTGCCGTGCTAGTCTATGCAACATAGCCTTTGCCTCGCGCCATGCCGTCTCGGCCGATCTCGGACTCTGATACCACTTGTCACGGGATTAGTATCGCTTGACGAAACCGGTGTGGCGCTCGTCCATCACCTGCACGAACGAGCCAGCCAAAACCGTCTCGAGGTACAACTCCGCCAATTGTATCGAGCGAGAATTGAGAGAAGGACACACAATGGTCCTGCAAATAGGCACAAACAACCGATATTTTATTGATAGCGAAAAGTGGATTACAACAAAAAAAGGACACGACTCGAATTGGTCGAGCACAGGCCATTCATGCAAAATGAACACCAAAGACATCCCGTCTTTCAAGCGGAGACGGCTCACTTAACACCAAGGTTTAAAGTGCTGCCCGTGCCGCTGCGGCACGGGCGACACGTACCGTGCCCCTCAAATGGGGGCACGGTACAGGGGGGGTATCGCCTGGCGATACCCAAAGGGGTATCGCCGTTGGGTATCGCCGTGTCGTGCCGAGCGGCACGGCAACCATTTGTTCTTTTTTTTTTTTTTTTTTTTTTTTTTTTTTTAATCAAATGCCTACAGTTTTTTTTAAAAAAATTCACATGTGTACAGTACTTTTTTTTGTTTTTTTTTTGGGTTTTTTTTTTTTTT
Organism: Tillandsia fasciculata; assembly: GCA_029168755.2. Taxonomy (NCBI): domain Eukaryota; kingdom Viridiplantae; phylum Streptophyta; class Magnoliopsida; order Poales; family Bromeliaceae; genus Tillandsia; species Tillandsia fasciculata. The sequence continues at coordinate 332,407 of CM054953.1, read as the reverse complement.
TTAAATCACATGTGTACAATATCTTTTTGTTTTTTTAAAAAAAAATTCACATGTGCACAGTATATTTTTTTGTTTTTTTGTTTTTTTCCTTTAGATTTTTTTTTTTTCCTTTCTCTTTCCACCCGTGAACGGGGAGGGAAGAGAAAGGAAAAAACAAATCTTCCTCCCCGTTCACGGGTGGAAAGAGAAAGGAAAAAAAAAAAAATCTAAAGGAAAAAAACAAAAAAACAAAAAAATATACTGTGCACATGTGAATTTTTTTTAAAAAAAACAAAAAGTTATTGTACACATGTGATTTAAAAAAAAAAAAAAACCCAAAAAAAAAAACAAAAAAAGGAACTGTACACATGTGAATTTTTTTTAAAAAACTGTAGGCATTTGATTAAAAAAAAAAAAAAAAGAAAAAGAACAAATGGTTGCCGTGCCGCTCGGCACGACACGGCGATACCCCTTTGGGTATCGCCAGGCGATACCCCCCCTGTACCGTGCCCCCATTTGAGGGGCACGGTACGTGTCGCCCGTGCCGCAGCGGCACGGGCAGCACTTTAAACCTTGGTATTAAGTGAGCCGTCTCTGCTTGAAAAACGGGATGTATTTGGTGTTCATTTTGCATGAACGGCCTGTGCTCGACCAATTCGAGTCGCGTCCTTTTTTTGTTGTAATCCACTTTTCGCTATCAATAAAATATCGGTTGTTTGTGCCTATTTGCAGGACCATTGTGTGTCCTTCTCTCAATTCTCGCTCGATACAATTGGCGGAGTTGTACCTCGAGACGGTTTTGGCTGGCTCGTTCGTGCAGGTGATGGACGAGCGCCACACCGGTTTCGTCAAGCGATACTAATCCCGTGACAAGTGGTATCAGAGTCCGAGATCGGCCGAGACGGCATGGCGCGAGGCAAAGGCTATGTTGCATAGACTAGCACGGCAACCCATCAAACAGCGACGGAGGAACCGGCCGCGGTGGCGGACAACGAAGAACGAGGTGAATCCGAAAGGCATCGGAGTAACCGAGAACGATTAGTTGATGTGGAAATGCGGCTTGCTCGGATTGACGAGAGGGTGGCGAGGATGGTCGCGGATGAGAACCGAATCATCGCGATCGAGAAGACGCTATCCCAAGTCGTCGAGCAATCGGACCAGCTGCAAGAGGATACGAAGGAGGCGGTCCTGCACTTGAAGGAGCAATCCACCGAATTGTTTGCACGAGTCAGCGTGCTTACGAGGGCAACGGGCAACGCTCCAACCGCAACCCATGGCGAGGGGCGTGTTCGGGTGCCGAAATCGCGGATCTTCCGAGGAGCTCGAGATGCGAAGGAGCTCGAGAACTTTGTCTTTGACATGGAGCAATACTTTCGTGTCGTCCGCCCAGAAAGCGAAGAGACGAAGGTCACGTTTGCAACGATGTACCTCGACGGGAATGCCAAGCTATGGTGGAGGATCCGTTATGAGGACATCCAGGCAAGTCGCTGCACCATCGCTACCTGGGAGGACCTAAAGAGAGAACTGAAGGTTCAGTTCCTGCCAGAGAATGTCGAATTCATCGCGCGGCAGAATCTGCGAAGACTCCAGCAATCGGGGTTGATTCGCGAATATGTGAAACAGTTTTCCGCCCTGATGCTCGACATTCGTGACATGTCCGAGAAGGACAAGCTTTTCCATTTCCTAGAAGGGTTGAAACCCTGGGCTCAGGCGGAACTCCGCCGACAGAATATCCAGGACTTGGCTGCGGCTCAGGGGGCGACTGAGCGACTGACGGACTATTCGGCACCAGAGCACCCAAAGAAGAAACCCGTGGGCAACGCTCCCAAAAACTATAAGGCGAAGGGAAAAGTGGTGTCGCCGGCGGAGCGAAGAGGGGCTGGACCGAAAGGTCCGAAGACATCTAAGCCTCCCGAAGAAGGCTGCTTTCATTGCGGGGGTCCTTACTTCGTCAAGTCTTGCCCTTAGAGGAAGTCCCTCAATGCTATGCAAACGAAGGACTCCGACTTCGACGAAGAGCCAGAAGAGGCGGAGGAGACCGACGGCATCCGGATGGGGGCACTTCGACTGCTAAATGCTCTCAAGGGTCAAGTCAGGTAGAAGGGCAAAACCCCCCCTATCGAAGGCAAAGGCCTCCGTCCTAAAAAAGAACAAAATGAGCGAGCTGATGTACGTGGACATCAAGCTCAATGGCAAAGCGACTAGAGCCATGGTGGACACGGGGGCCACCCACAACTTCATTGCAACGGGTGAAGCATAACGGATCGGGCTTACCCTGAGTAGGGACGGAAGCCGCATGAATGCGGTGAACTCAAAAGCCGAACCAATTGCGGGCGTTATGAAGGAGGTATTAGTAGAAATCGGATCGTGGTCGGGAAGGACCAACCTTATGTCGGTGTCACTAGACGACTTCCAAGTTATTCTCGGCATGGAGTTTCTGCAAATGTCTAGAGGTGTGCCAATGCCCTTCCTGAACTCCTTATGCATAATGGGTAGCGACTCTCCGTGTGTCATTCCGTCATTCCAATAACGCGGAAGACGACAGACTCCAAGCAGATCTCAACACTCCAGCTGAAGAGAGGTGTGAGGAAAGGCGACCTGACATTTGTAGCGGCTATGAAATTTTGTAGCGGCTATGAAATTGGAGACTATAGAATGGGACGAACCATCGTGGCCACCACAAGTGGCGAATCTCTTGAAGGAATTCAAATATGTCATGCCCCCGAAACTGCCGAAATCTCTACCTCCTAAACGTGCGGTGGACCATCTGATCGAGCTCGAGCCAGGCATGAGGCCTCCGACTCGCTCTCCCTACTGTATGTCCCCTCCGGAGTTGGCGGAACTTCGGAAACAACTTGACGAGCTGCTCAAAGGTGGTCTCATCCGCAGCTCGAAAGCACCGTTCGGGGCCGCGCCGGTACTTTTCTAGAAGAAGCATGACGGAAGCTTACGGTTATGCGTGGATTATCGGGCCCTGAATAAAATGACAATCATAAACAAGTACCCGATCCCACTCATCGCGAACTAGTTCGATTAGTTGGGGAAGGCGCGATACTTCTCCTAGTACGATTTGTGATCTGGCTGCTGGCAAGTTTGGATTGTAGAAGGAGACGAGGCAAAGACAACTTGCGTCACGAGATATGGGTCGTTCGAATTCTTAGTGATGCCGTTTGGCCTAACGAATGCCCCCGCCACCTTCTGCACCCTGATGAACCAACTATTCACGACTATCTGGATAAGTTCGTGGTGATATATCTGGACGACATCGTCATTTACAGCCAGACCTTGGAGGAACATGTGGAGCACCTTCGAACTGTCTTCAAAACCTTGAAGGAGCATTCCCTTTTTGTGAAGAAGGATAAATGCTATTTTGCTTAACAAGAGATCATGTTCTTGGGCCATCGAGTGGGCGGTGGTCACATAAGTATGGATGAGGAGAAAATTCGTGCCATCAAGGAATGGAGAGCGCCAACCAAAGTGACAGAACTACGGTCGTTCCTTGGGCTTGCCAACTATTATAGGCGGTTCATCACTAGTTACTCGCGGAGGGCGGTGCCGCTAACAGACTTGCTTCGTAAGGACCGACCTTGGAAGTGGTCGGAGGATTGCCAAAAAGCTTTCGACGATATGAAGGCAGCTGTAATGGAGGGGCCCGTACTGAGTCTTCCTGACCACTCCCTCCCATTCAAAGTCCATATCGACGCCTCGGATTTCGCCATCGGAGGTGTACTTGTCCAAGAGGGCCATCCTGTGGCATTCGAGAGTCAAAAGCTGAACGACACCGAACGGCGATATGCAGTCCATGAGAAGGAGATGACAGCAATGGTGCACTGTCTCCGGGTGTGGAGGCACTATCTCCTGGGATCGCGATTTGTGGTCCGAACAGACAACGTTGCTATGAGTTACTTCCAATCTTAGAAGGTACTCACTCCAAAGCAAGCAAGATGGCAAGACTTCCTAGCGGAGTTCGATATGGTAATACAATACAAGCCATGACGATGTAACCAAGTGGCTGACGCTTTGAGCCGTAGAGCCAAACTTGCCGCTCTCAAGGCGATTTCGAACGAGAGGGCAAGCCAAGTGCAGGCGACGTTGCAAGAGCGGATCCGCGAAGGATTGAAGAAAGATTCCTTGGCGGTAATCCTTAAGCAATTGGTAGACGACGGAAAGACACGAAGATTCTGGGTCCAGGACGGCCTCATCAAGACTAAGGGAGGTCGAGTGTACATCCCTCGGGCGAACAATCTGAGGAGAGAGCTGCTCCGTGAGTACGATGACACTCTGTGGGCAGGCCACCTGTGCGTACAGCGAACCTTGGCCCTTATGGAGAGGGCTTATTATTGGCCGAAAATTGGGGTGGATGTTGAGAATTGTGCGCACTTGCCTCACATGCCAGCAGGATAAGGTGGAGCACAAAAAGCCATGCGGACTGTTGGAACCACTATCTGTGTCGAAGAGGCCATTGGAGAGCGTCTCCCTCGATTTCACTGCCAGTCTACCAAAGGTGGGAGATCAGTTTTGTACTAGTGGTAGTGGACCGGTTTTTTAATTATGCTACTTTCATCCCCGCACCCTTACATTGCACTGCCGAATAGGCGGCCCAGCTATTCTTGAAGCATGTGATGAAGTTTTGGGGAGTCCCGCAGAACATCGTCAGCGATAGAGATCCTCGCTTCCTTGGACGCTTATGGATGGAGCTCTTTAAGCTCTTGGGTTCCAAACTCTACATCTCCACAAGCATGCACCCCCAAACGGACGGCCAGACTGAAAGAATAAATGCTCTATTGGAGCAATATCTTCGGCACTTTGTAAGTGTCAATCAACGGGACTGGGTGAAGCTACTAGATATAGCCCAGTTCTCGTACAACTTGCAGCGGAGCTTTGCAACGAACAAGAGCCCCTTCAAGATCATCACCGGTCAATAGTCGTCAACACCCCACACGCTGGTCATCGGTTATACCGACAGCAGCCCCTCAGTGTACCACGTTGCCAAATAGTTGCATCGTAATGCTGAGATTGCCCGGGCCTATTTGGAGAAAGCGGCGAGAACTATGAAGGAGTGGGCCGATAAGGACAGGCGGCCCCGAGACTACTGTGTAGGCGACAAGGTGCTGATCAAGCTCCAACCAGCATCCCTGAAGGTGTTCCGGAAGGTCCACAAAGGGCTTGTCCGAAAATATGAAGGCCCCTTCCTCATCACGGGCAAGGCGGGAAAGGTTTCCTACCGCGTGCAGCTCCTGGCATGGCTTAAAATCCACCCGGTCTTCCATACGAGCTACCTCAAGCCCTACCATGTCGACCGCGAGGACAACCTCAAGAAACATCTCAACTCGCCTCCCCCCCACAATCTCCTCTGTCGAGAGGCGAGTCGAAAAAATTCTGGCGGACAGAGTGCGAAAGCTTCCTAATGAAGCTGTAGAGTATCGGGGGCTTTGTGTAGTACACCGACTCCGCAAGTTAGCGTGGTGCGGTGAAATCGCCCGCAGCAGGTTCAGATTATGATTACGCTTGAGTTCGGGATGTATCGGATCGACGCGGGAGCCTTTTGATTGAAAAGTGAGTTGACGACGTCGAAATTGGAAGCCTCAGCTTGATTCTGCAGTTTTGGGCATTGCGTACCGGTACGTGAGGTTAGGTACCGGAACGATTGCTCGAGGATCCGAAAGAGAGAATTCGGGTGGGGAAATAATAGGAAATTTTCTAAGTCCCTGGGTACCGGTACTGAGTGGTGTGTACCGGTACGCCAGTTCCCAATTGCATTGAGTACCGGAACGCTGAGTTGGGGTACCGGAACCCCATGTTTCAATTGGCTTGAGTACCGGAACGCCTAGGAGGGTACCGGTACTCTTTGATGGATTGATCAGAGTTGGCCCTCAGGTTGGGAAATTTATGCTTGGGTACCGATACTGAGCACCCGAGTACCGGTACTCAACCTCCCTATTGTCCACGAGTTTCCGGATGTGTTTCCACCAGAGCTGATTAGCATGCCGCCGGATAGGGAGATTGAGTTTTTGATTGACGTAGTCCCAGGAACTGCGCCAATCTCTGAGGCTCCTTACCGTATGGCACCGGCTGAGCTGCGAGAGTTAAAGGCGCAACTCCAGGATTTAATGGACAAAGGCTTTGTAAGACCGAGTGTATCGCCTTGGGGAGCGCCGGTGCTATTTGTGAAGAAAAAGGATGGTTCACTTCGACTGTGTGTTGATTATCGAGAGCTGAATAAAGTGACCATCAAGAACAAGTACCCTTTGCCGCGCATTGATGACTTATTTGATCAGCTGCAAGGGTCTTGTGTCTTCTCCAAGATTGACTTACAATCTGGTTACCACCAATTGAAGGTGAAGGCCGAGGACATCCCCAAAACGGCATTCAGGACGCGGTATGGGCATTATGAGTTCACCGTCATGCCATTTGGATTGACAAATGCCCCTGCTGCTTTTATGGATTTAATGAACAGGATCTTTCGACCATACCTAGATCGGTTCGTCGTTGTTTTTATTGATGATATCCTGGTTTATTCCCGGAGTGATGTGGAGCACGAGGAGCACTTGAGGATTGTGCTGCAACTTCTCAGAGAGAGGAAGTTGTATGCCAAGTTATCTAAGTGCGAATTTTGGCTTCGGGAGGTTGTCTTTTTGGGCCATGTGATCTCAGCCGCAGGAGTGGCAGTAGACCCGGCGAAGATTGAGGCAGTCCGGGATTGGCCCCGACCGACGACGGTATCAGAGGTCCGCAGTTTTATGGGCTTGGCTGGATATTACCGTCGGTTTGTGGAAAGTTTTGCGAAACTTTCCACGCCCCTCACTCGTCTGACGCGTAAAGGAATTAAGTTTATTTGGAGTGAGGATTGCCAGAGGAGCTTTGAGGAATTAAAGAACAGATTGATGTCGGCTCCTATCCTTTCCCTCCCTGTTATGGGGAAAGGATACGTGATTTACAGTGATGCATCGCACAGTGGACTTGGTTGCGTGCTGATGCAGGAGGCTAGGGTAATCGCTTATGCCTCTCGGCAACTGAAGGATTATGAAAAGAATTACCCTACCCATGACTTGGAGCTAGCTGCGGTGATTTTCGCATTGAAGTTGTGGCGCCATTATCTGTATGGGGAGCACTGCGAGATTTACACAGACCACAAGAGCCTGAAATACTTGTTTACACAGAAGGAGCTCAACTTGAGGCAACGCAGATGGTTAGAATTGTTAAAGGACTATGATGTGGACATACTCTACCATCCTGGCAAGGCCAACGTGGTCGCTGATGCCCTGAGCAGGAGAGCAGTACAGAGCCTATCCTTGATGATCACCGATCAGGCGCCATTACTGGAGCAGATGAGGCGGTTAGAGCGCAAGGTTGTGTCCCCTGGGGTCTCTGCTAGACTTATGTCTCTAATCGTGCAGCCCACTCTGGTGGACAGGATTCGAGAGAGACTGAGTGAGAACCCCCACCTGATGAGGATTCGGGAGCAGATTCAGACTGGTTTGACAGGGGACTATTCAGTTGATGCTTCGGGAGTACTGCGGTACAGGGACCGAGCTTGCGTGCCTATGGATAAAGAGATTCGAGAGCAGATCTTGTGGGAGGCCCACTATACACCTTATACCATTCATCCTGGTGGGACTAAGATGTATAGGGACCTCAAGGCACAGTTTTGGTGGAACGGGATGAAAAGAGACATTGGGAGATTTGTTGCACACTGTTTAACTTGTCAGCAAGTAAAGATTGAGCATCGTGTACCTGCTGGCAAGTTACAGAGTCTCCTAATCCCTGAATGGAAATGGGAACATGTTACCATGGATTTTGTCACTGGATTACCGAGAGCACAGACTGGAGTGGATGCGATCTGGGTAGTCGTGGACAGACTCACCAAGTCCGCTCACTTTTTACCGGTTCAGATGACTTGGCCGATGGAGTGTCTGGCACAGGTGTACTTAGCTGAGGTGGTTAGATTGCACGGGGTACCCGTTTCCATCGTATCAGACAGAGACCCGAGGTTTGTCTCGCATTTCTGGAGGAGTTTACAGACAGCCTTGGGGACGCAGCTCCGATTTAGTACAGCATTCCACCCACAGACCGATGGATAGTCAGAGCGCACTATTCAGACCCTCGAGGATATGTTGAGAGCATGCGTTCTGGACTTTGGAGGAGGGTGGTACCGACACTTGGGATTAGTTGAGTTCGCGTACAACAACAGCTATCAAGCGAGCATACAGATGGCTCCGTTTGAAGCGTTGTATGGACGCAAGTGTCGGTCACCCCTATATTGGAGTGACGTGGGTGAGAAGAAGACTTTGGGTCCTGATCTACTTTTAGAGGCAGAGGAAAAGGTCAGATTGATACGACGACATCTCGAGACCGCCCAGAGCCGACAGAGGAGTTATGCTGATACCCGACGGCGAGACTTAGAGTTTCAGGTAGGCGATCATGTCTTTTTGAAAGTCTCGCCTTCGAAGGGGATTCGGAGATTTGGGATTCGTGGGAAACTGAGCCCTCGTTATATTGGACCTTTCGAGGTATTGGAGCGCTTAGGGCCAGTTGCCTACAGGCTTGCACTTCCTCCCAGACTTGCAGGTGTTCACGATGTGTTTCATGTATCCACTCTGAGGAGGTATGTTTATGACCCGTCGCACATCATCGATTTCACCCCACTGGAGATCGCTGAGGACTTGAGCTATGTCGAGCGGCCATTGAGGATCTTGGATCGTGAGGTTAGGGAGTTGCGCAGCCGGGCAATCCCTTATGTGAAGATCCTCTGGAGCAGTCATGATGAGCGCGAGGCTACCTGGGAGCTGAAGTCAGCGATGATGGATGCTTACCCCCACCTGTTCGAGGCCCCGGCTTGAGGTATGACTTTTGTTTCGAGGACGAAACTTTTTCTTCTAGGGGAGGATGTAGTGGTCCAGATTTCCCATGCAACTTTTTCGATGAATCCACTATGTAGAACACCTAGTGTTGGTGTGTCTGGCCCATGGTGCATCAAAGGGGTGCCACAGATGGACCCTGTGAGACATTTTTAGCTGATTTCGCCTTCGGCTGCATTTGCCGAATTTTAGAAAAGGTTTTGGGCCAAACAGAGGTTGGATTTGGATTCAGTGCGGAAAAACGCTTGAAAACGGCTATTTGCTTGTTAAATTTGGAGTCCGGATGACCAAAAACGGGCTTCCGGAAGTTTTCAGGGGATTTCGGTGCATGGGGAAGGACCGTGGCCGTCGCCTTGCAAGCTTCCCTCGCGCCTGCCACGCGTCTCTACGCGCAGCACACCACTTGCCGCCGGGCACGCCCCTCCACGCGTGCCGCGCAGCCGAGCGCCACCGCTCAACCCGCGCCATGCGCTGTTTGCATCGCGCCGCTATGCTACCCGCGCCGCGCGTCGCCAAGGCCACGCCGCTTCACCCTTGTGGCGCTCCTTTCGATGCAGTTCTTAATTATTTGTGGTTACCGTTACAGATTTCCGTGGATCCGAAGCTTTTCGAATTTCAAAGGCCATTGCAGCAACATCGCTCATGGACCGATTCGCCGTCTGTCCCTCCACTAAGCGTCGTGTCGCTTCCCTGATCGTCTGAAACCTTCACGAACCCGATCTAACGGCAGATTGTTCCAACAAAGCGGTCGTCGTCCGACTCTCATGTTCGTGACAGCGGTGCATTGTTTTGCGACCCGGATACTCCTTCGGCCACCGATTCTCCGACAGTCAAGTACGGTACACCCGAAATCCCGCCTGTGGCCCATAATTTATGTTACATGCATTAAATTGCTACGGTGATTAGTGGACAATTATTATCAAATCATTTTCGCATAAATTGTCTTTTTGGTGTAATTAATTACATCGGCGGATTACCGAAAATTCCGGCGGATCCCGGGACTTCAGTGAAGTTCCCAGTTCAGTCTTTTGTATACCTTGAGTTTGTGGGGTGGGTATGTAGTGTCCCAGTTTTTCCCCTGTGTTTTTCCCCTGTTTCGTGGTGTGGAACACCTGTTAGTGGTGTGTGGGGCCCCAACATGTCAAAGTGATGTGTTGTTTGGACTCAAAGAGGATTTGGGAGCATGCCTGACCTTCGGCTGCCTTTACCGAATTGTAGAAGTGGAATTAGGCTAATCGGAGGCCGTATTTGGATTCAGCGCGGAAAAACGCTTGGAAACGGCTATTTACTTATTTAATTTGGAGCCCGGATGCCCAAAAACGGACCCCCGGAAGTTTTCTGCGCGAAATAGTGCATGGGAGGACCTGTGGACCGGTCAGGGACACGTGGCGGCCACTGGTTGGGCCGGCGCACGCCTCCCGGTCCACGGATTGGGCCGCCGGTGCACGGTGGACCGGCGGGCCACGTGGCGGCACGCGGTTGGGCCGGTGCAAGGCGCGCGGCGCACGGGAGGGTGCGCGGGCAGCGCGGTGCACGGTGGACCGGGGCGCGCCACGTGGCGGCCCCGGGTTGGCTGGCCCACGTGCGCGTGGCGCACGCAGCAGCGCGCGGGGCGGCCGTACGCGCACGCGGGGCGGTCGTTGACTGACCGCTCCCCGTGTCGGACGCGGCACCGCCCCACGTGGCGCCACGCCAGTGGCTGGCGCCGCACGCGGTTTGACCGGGGGACGGGGGCACGTGGCGCTTCCCCGTTGGGCCCGCACGGCTGCCGCCTGTTCGGCGGACACGTGTCGGGCCCTGGGCCGGGTCGGACGGGCGGTCGGACGCGGCTGGATCCCGTGTGCGGGCCGGGTTGGGTTGGGCCGCACTGTGCGCGCCCGGAAATCCTTGGGCCGGGCCGCACTGTAGCCGCCCGAATGTGGGCCTGGGCACTGTTCACGCCCGGAAAATGGGACACAACGGTCATTTCCGGAAAAGATTTTTGGGCCTATATAAAGGCCTCCCCTCCCCTCTTTTCTGCCATTTTCCGAGTGATAGAGAGAGAACCAGAGAGAGGCCATTGAAGAGAAGTTGTTCCTCACTGATTTTTCTACCTCGTGGTGCGTTCCCAGATTTTCTGGAAGCTCGACAACGACGATCTGGATTTTACAGTGTGCCTCGGTTTTCCCCTTTTCGGCCCGTTATCGTCGCATTTCAGTCCGAGGAGTCCCCTGCGCAGCACAGAAGTCCGATTCCGGCGATTTCTTCGCCAGTGTGTTCCTAAGAGGTAGGGCTTCGTTTTCCGTGTTGATGGTTTCTCCGGATTCCGATTTCTTGGCACGATTCCCGAGGTGATTTGACACCCCATTTTGCTGTTTGGATTTTTGGACAGCGGCAACTTCGTCGATTTGTTTCTCAGCGTAGGAATATCGGATCGAGGCGATTCAAGAGTCGATTTTGGGTGATTTTTCGCGAGGAACGCAACCGTGATTTTTCTGGGATTTTAGGAGCTCGGGACAGAGGTGAAAATTCCTCGTTTTGCGTGCTGATTTTTAAAACAGCAAATGTGTGTTGGAAACTGATATATTTACACCGTGTACACTTATGTGATGTTGTAGGACATTGTTGCAGCTGACAGTGTGTTTAGAGGACAGCGGGTATTTTCTGGGTACATTATACACGCTTTTCGAGGTGGGTGGTTGCGTATCCCTCTTTGTTGATTTGCACACTAGGAATAAAAGAGTCCCCAATTATACATGTGATAGTTATCTTGTGGTGTATGAACCTATTGTATTTGACCCCTAAATTAATTTAGTAGCTTCGATGTGATAAATCTGGGACAAGGAAATTGGACAATTGCTATATCGTGAACCGCATGCAATGTAGTAACCCAACAATATTTTTAAAATAGTGTTAAAAGTATTCTTCACATGAAAAATAGTTCCTTTCTAAATGTTTTTAAAAGAGAACACTTGCATGCCCATTGGACAACTAGTTAAGCCATTATTTTATTGCAGCACGATATTATGGGATTTGACTTAGGAGAAAACATCTGTTATTGTTATTCTTCTCTATCGATGCATGATGCTCGAGTCTGATCGGGATTTTGGAGATAGTATTGCTTGGGACAGTTTGGACATGTATTAGGGGATTGTGGGGTATAGTGGCAACCGCGGATGTTAGGCGGTTGACCAGATGTTTTTACTTTATCAGATCGGGGTCTATGGGTTCAGCGGTAGCCGCGGATTTTGGGCGGTTGACCGGGTGTTATTATCACACCAGATTGGGGATCGGGGTTGCATTAGTGGATGGAGTATTCCCACTTTGATCATGGTCATGATCCAGTCCTGCTATTATGAGACATCGGTTACAGAGATGATTGATACAGAGATACTTTACTCGTGTGGGTCGCTCCCCTCGAGTGCCACTCCGGAGTAGGCTTTTAGACCGTGACGGGTGCCGGTCAGTTGGTGAGTTGTGAGTGATGACAGAGCAGGCAGTGCCAGTATTTCTGGCCCTCTGATTGGGTTTTCTTTGGGCAGTCAGCTTTATAGTTGCATCTATACAGTCATCTTTTGGCACTGCATTTAGAGGCATAGTAGTGGTAGTTTCTTTTCAGCAGTCTTTATTGCATACCACTGTTCTTTCCTTTTGCCTCTTTATTCCTAGTGGGTGCGTCAGCATCAGAGGTTTTACCCACTAGGGGAGGCTACTGGTTTATCTAGTAGTTCTCACCCCCATTGTTGTTTCTTGTTCTTTCTTTCCCTTTGTTTTGCAGAGTCGTCTGTGGGAGCTGCTGGGCCTTCAGCGGCAGATCGAGGTAAGAGGATCGCGGACTAGCTAGATCATCTACCCCGACTGTGAGAGTAGCTGGACTGTTATTGTACCCTTTTGTATCTCAGACTACAGTAGTTTACTTTTGGGTCTGGCTGTGGCCAGCTGGTTGTATATTTTGGTGAGCTGGGAGTTTATTGTACTTTATTTCAGCTTGTATTATATTTCAGTCTGAGATTACTTTTAGTTCTTTTAGTTCAGCTCTGTTTATGCTCTTTTATTATGTATTATCTATCTGAGCAGGTTACCAGCGCTTCGTGTACATGGAAAATTCCGTGTGCACGGCGGATCTGTTGGCGGGCCCGGGTTCTGGTTTACACCCGGGGCGTGACAGATTAAGTTGGTATCAGAGCTTAGGGATAGGTCAGTTGGGACTTAGGAAACCCTAGGCTTTTGGCAGACCCTAGGATGATAGGGCGTGAGAGGCGTGACACTTTGCGAAAGTCGTTGATTTATTTATTGGACTCTTCCAGTGAGTGAAGAGGGATCGACATACCCAATTTCTGGTGGACAGTTATGTTGGCTGCAGACAACATAAAGTCGCAGAAATAGGGGATGTCTTTGACTTTCGCTAGATTGGGTCGTGTGGGGTTATGTTACTGATTTGTGTTTCTTGTGGCAGGATGCCTCCCCGACGTCGGATGCTCACTCTGGGTGTCCCCTTACCCCCTGTTGAGCCAGAGCAGCCTACACCCCCGAGCTTAGTGAGTTGAGGGCCTTGATGGCCCAATTGGCGGAGGGTCAGCGCCGCCAGGAGCAGAGGATTGATCAGCTGCTTGCCCAGAGAGAGGCACCACCCCCAGCTGTTCCTGAGGCCTTCGTGCCTCCTGTTGCACCTTTTGTGCCGTCAGCGCCATCTTCGAGTAGCGGGGCTCCTGGAGCTATTCAGCCTTTGACTGCGGAGGAGGAGCAGGATTTTGCTGACAAACTCTCCCAGTTTGTTAAGCGGGGACCACCTAGATTCTCAGGGCGGGATGCTCAGCCCGGGCTGTTGGGATATGGCTTTCTGCGATGGAGAAGCTTTTTCGGGACTTCTTCATCGACCCGAAGTATCGAGTGCACATGGCGGTGCACTGTTTGGACGGAGATGCTGATTTTTGGTGGCAGCGAGTTGAGCCACTGGAGTTCCGGATCACTCGGCAGCTACCTTGGGAGGAGTTCCGACGGATGGTGTTGGACACCTATTTTTCGACCAGTGTGAAGAAGAAGTTGGAGGACGATTTGAAGAATCTGCAGCAGGGCGATCGACCGGCCCATGCCTATTTTCAGGAGTTCATGGAGTTGCTGAACTGTGTGCCCTACGTCGCTCGTGACGGCCGCACCAGGTTGAGTTGTTCGAGGGAGGCCTTCGTCCAGAGATTTACCCACTGGTGCATGCTCAGAGATTTCAGACCCTGGAGGCAGCCGCAGAGCATGCACAGTGGGTGGAGAGAGGTGATCAGGTGATGGCCAGACGGAGGGCCGCGGTCGCGCAGGGTTCCGACAGGAAGCGACCAGCCCAGGATGAAGGGGGACAGGCCAGTACTTGGAGGCCGCCCCGACCGCCACCGCCTCAGTCCCAGGGCCGTGGGCGTTCGGAGCGGCGAGGGCCTGGTGGATCCCAGAGGCCCCAGCAGCAGCAGCAGCAGCAGCAGAGATCGCAGTCGTCGCAGCGCGGATCTCAGCGGCAGCCACAGCGACAGCGACAGTCTCAGCAGCAGCAGTCCGACAGTCACGGGCCCCCAGCAGTTGTATTTTCTGTGGAGGTCCAGCACTTCCCCGGCACCTGCGACCAGCGGTGGGGTCGTTGCTACGGATGTGGACAGCCAGGGCACATTCGAGCTGCGTGCCCCTTTTCGACCTCAGCCGCCCCTTCTTCAGCATCTGCCCCAGCATCATCGCAGCAGCGGTCGACGGCTCAGCGGCCTTATGCTCCAGCGAGCAGGCCATCTTCTTCTCATTCCACGATTATCGCCCTCCAGCTCAGAGTGGGCGGGTGTATGCTGCACAGGTAGAGGATTCTTCAGCAGCAGACCATGTGGTGGCAGGTATCACCTTACTTTCTGGCATTAGGACTCGTACTTTATTTGATACTGGAGCATCGCATTCTTTCATTAGTAGATCTTTTGCATCATTACATGGGTTAGAGGTAGGACTTTTGCCACGTGCACGAGAGGTACAGATTCCCGATCACACTTTGCACGTGGAGGAGTGTTGTTGGTCCTGCCCGATGCAGATCGAGTCCTGGATTATGCCAGCAGACCTGTTGGTCTTGAGACAGCTGCAGGATTTTGATGTGATTCTCGGGATGGACTGGCTGGCTCGGTATTTGCGACTATTGACTGTGCCGAGAGGACTGTCACTTTTAGAGAGCCAGGCCAGGAGGTGTTGGTGTACCGGGGATGTCAGAGCGCTTTCTTTGCCTCTATGGTTTCGACTTCCCGAGCGAGACGGATGATTCACCGAGGATGTGTAGCCTTTTTGGCTAGTGTTGTTGAGGGGCCTACGGCGGCACCGGGACTCGGGGATATCCCTATCGTCCGCGAGTTCCCGGATGTGTTTCCACCTGAGCTGACTAGTATGCCGCCCGACAGAGAGATTGAGTTTGTGATTGACGTAGTTCCAGGAACTGCGCCAATCTCTAAGGCTCCTTATCGGATGGCACCGGCTGAGCTGAGAGAGCTTAAAGCACAGTTGCAAGACTTGATGGATAAGGGTTTCATTAGACCCAGTGTGTCGCCCTGGGGAGCGCCGGTGCTATTCGTGAAGAAGAAAGATGGGTCACTTAGACTGTGTGTGGACTATAGGGAGCTGAATAAAGTGACCATCAAGAACAAGTACCCTCTGCCGCGCATCGACGATCTCTTTGATCAGCTGCAAGGGTCTTGTGTCTTTCCAAGATTGATCTACAGTCTGGTTACCACCAATTGAAGGTGAAGGCCGAGGATATTCCTAAGACTGCTTTCAGATCACGGTACGGGCATTATGAGTTTACAGTTATGCCATTTGGATTGACTAATGCCCCTGCCGCCTTTATGGACTTGATGAACAGGATATTTCGGCCATTTCTGGATCGATTTGTGGTGGTGTTCATAGATGATATCCTGGTTTACTCCCGGAGCGAGGCCGAGCATGAGGAGCACTTGAGGACTGTGCTACAACTTCTGCGGGAGAAGAAGTTGTATGCCAAGCTGGTGAAGTGCGAGTTTTGGCTTCGGGAGGTAGCTTTCTTGGGCCATGTGATTTCCGCCGCCGGTGTAGCTGTAGACCCGGCGAAGATTGAGGCAGTTCGTGATTGGCCCCGACCGACGACTGTATCAGAGGTGCGCAGCTTCATGGGATTAGCTGGTTATTATCGTCGGTTTGTGGAAGGCTTTGCGAAGCTTTCCACACCCCTCACTCGGTTGACACGTAAAGGGGTTAAGTTTATCTGGAGTGAGGACTGCCAGAAGAGCTTCGAGGAGCTGAAGGACAGACTGATGACTGCTCCTATCCTTTCCCTCCCTGTTATGGGGAAAGGATATGTGATCTACAGTGACGCATCGCACAGTGGACTGGGTTGCGTGTTGATGCAGGATGGGAGGGTAATTGCTTATGCATCGAGACAGCTCAAGGATTACGAGAAGAATTACCCTACCCACGACTTAGAGCTCGCTGCCGTGGTGTTTGCACTGAAGCTTTGGCGCCATTACCTGTACGGGGAGCATTGTGAGATCTACACCGACCACAAGAGCTTAAAGTATCTGTTCACACAGAAGGAGCTTAATTTGAGGCAGCGCAGGTGGTTAGAGCTACTAAAAGATTATGATGTGGATATCCTGTACCACCCAGGCAAGGCTAACGTGGTCGCTGATGCATTGAGCCGAAGAGCAGTACAGAGTTTGTCTATGTTGATCACAGACCAGGCGCCCCTATTGGAGGAGATGAGACGGCTCGAGATAGAGGTTGTGTCCCCTGGGGTCTCTGCTAGACTGACGTCATTAGTCGTGCAGCCCACTCTGCTGGACAGGATCAGGGAAAACAGAGTGAGGACCCCCACTTGACCAGGATTCGAGATCAGCTTCCGAGTGATCAGTCAGGGGACTTTACAGTGGATGCTGCGGGAGTACTGAGGTACAGGGACCGAGCATGTGTGCCAGTGGATGCTGAGATCAGAGAGCAGATATTGAGAGAGGCCCATTATACACCTTATACCCTTCATCCTGGGGGGACTAAGATGTATAAGGACCTCAAGGCACATTTTTGGTGGAATGGCATGAAGAGGGATGTCGGGAGATTTGTGGCCCAGTGTTTAACTTGTCAGCAGGTAAAAGCCGAGCATCGGGTGCCAGCTGGCAAGTTACAAAGTCTTCCAATCCCTGAGTGGAAATGGGACCACATCACGATGGATTTCGTGGTCGGATTGCCGAGGGCACAGGGCGGAGCAGATGCTATCTGGGTAGTTGTGGATCGACTTACTAAGTCAGCGCACTTTTTGCCTATGCAGACTACTTGGCCACTCGATCGACTAGCCCAGCTATACCTTGATGAGATTGTGAGATTGCATGGAGTACCCGCCTCCATTGTGTCAGATAGAGATCCGAGGTTTACCTCACATTTTTGGGGGAGTTTGCAGACCGCGATGGGGACTCGGCTCAGATTCAGTACAGCTTTTCATCCCCAGACTGATGGGCAGTCAGAGCGGACTATACAGATCTTGGAGGACATGCTGAGGGCTTGCGTCTTGGATTTCGGCGGGGGTTGGATTCGGCACTTATCCTTGGTTGAGTTTGCGTACAACAACAGCTTTCAAGCGAGCATACAGATGGCTCCGTTTGAAGCGTTGTATGGACGCAAGTGCCGATCACCACTTTATTGGAGTGACGTAGGCGAGAGGCGGACCTTGGGGCCAGATATACTGCTAGAGGCAGAGGAGAAGGTCCGGGTGATTCGACAGCATCTTCAGACCGCTCAGAGCCGACAGAGGAGTTATGCCGATGTTCGGCGACGAGACTTAGAGTTTCAGGTTGGAGATCATGTATTTCTGAAAGTCTCGCCGTCCAAGGGGATCAGGAGGTTTGGCATTCGCGGGAAACTCAGCCCCCGATACATTGGACCATTCGAGGTGTTGGAGCGCATCGGGCCTGTTGCTTATCGACTTGCACTTCCCCCGAGACTGGCTGGTGTCCACGACGTTTTCCATGTTTCCACACTGAGGAGGTACGTCTTCGACCCGTCGCACGTCATCGACTTTGCACCCCTCGAGATCAGCGAGGACTTGAGATATGAGGAGCGCCCAGTACGGATTCTTGATCGGAGGTGAAAGAATTGCGCAATCGGACCATCCCCTATGTGAAGATCCTTTGGAGCCATCATGATGAGCGCGAGGCGACGTGGGAGCCAGAGTCAGAGATGATGGACGCCTACCCCTACTTGTTCGAGGCTCTGGATTGAGGTATGATTTTAGTTTCGAGGACGAAACTTTTATTAGTGGGGGAGGATGTAGTGTCCCAGTTTTTCCCCTGTGTTTTTCCCCTGTTTCGGGGTGTGGAACACCTGTTAGTGGTGTGTGGGGCCCCAACATGTCAAAGTGATGTGTTGTTTGGACTCAAAGAGGATTTGGGAGCATGCCTGACCTTCGGCTGCCTTTACCGAATTGTAGAAGTGGAATTAGGCTAATCGGAGGCCGTATTTGGATTCAGCGCGGAAAAACGCTTGGAAACGGCTATTTACTTATTTAATTTGGAGCCCGGATGCCCAAAAACGGACCCCCGAAAGTTTTCTGCGCGAAATAGTGCATGGGAGGACCTGTGGACCGGTCAGGGACACGTGGCGGCCACTGGTTGGGCCGGCGCACGCCTCCCGGTCCACGGATTGGGCCGCCGGTGCACGGTGGACCGGCGGGCCACGTGGCGGCACGCGGTTGGGCCGGTGCAAGGCGCGCGGCGCACGGGAGGGTGCGCGGGCAGCGCGGTGCACGGTGGACCGGGGCGCGCCACGTGGCGGCCCCGGGTTGGCTGGCCCACGTGCGCGTGGCGCACGCAGCAGCGCGCGGGGCGGCCGTACGCGCACGCGGGGCGGTCGTTGACTGACCGCTCCCCGTGTCGGACGCGGCACCGCCCCACGTGGCGCCACGCCAGTGGCTGGCGCCGCACGCGGTTTGACCGGGGGACGGGGGCACGTGGCGCTTCCCCGTTGGGCCCGCACGGCTGTCGCCTGTTCGGCGGACACGTGTCGGGCCCTGGGCCGGGTCGGACGGGCGGTCGGACGCGGCTGGATCCCGTGTGCGGGCCGGGTTGGGTTGGGCCGCACTGTGCGCGCCCGGAAATCCTTGGGCCGGGCCGCACTGTAGCCGCCCAAATGTGAGCCTGGGCACTGTTCACGCCCGGAAAATGGGACACAGCGGTCATTTCCGGAAAAGATTTTTTGGGCCTATATAAAGGCCTCCCCTCCCCTCTTTGCTGCCATTTTCCGAGTGATAGAGAGAGAACCAGAGAGAGGCCATTGAAGAGAAGTTGTTCCTCACTGATTTTTCTACCTCGTGGTGCGTTCCCAGATTTTCTGGAAGTTCGACAGCGGCGATCCGGATTCTACAGTGTGCCTCGGTTTTCCCCTTTTCGGCCCGTTATCGTCGCATTTCAGTCCGAGGAGTCCCCTGCGCAGCCCAGAAGTCCGATTCCGGCGATTTCTTCGCCAGTGTGTTCCTAAGAGGTAGGGCTTCGTTTTCCGTGTTGATGGTTTCTCCGGATTCCGATTTCTTGGCACGATTCCCGAGGTGATTTGACACCCCATTTTGCTGTTTGGATTTTTGGACAGCGGCAACTTCGTCGATTTGTTTCTCAGCGTAGGAATATCGGATCGAGGTGATTCAAGAGTCGATTTTGGGTGATTTTTCGCGAGGAACGCAACCATGATTTTTCTGGGATTTTAGGAGCTCGGGACAGAGGTGAAAATTCCTCGTTTTGCGTGCTGATTTTTAAAACAGCAAATGTGTGTTGGAAACTGATATATTTACACCGTGTACACTTATGTGATGTTGTAGGACATTGTGGCAGCTGACAGTGTGTTTAGAGGACAGCGGGTATTTTCTGGGTACGTTATACACGCTTTTCGAGGTGGGTGGTTGCGTATCCCTCTTTGTTGATTTGCACACTAGGAATAAAAGAGTTCCCAATTATACATGTGATAGTTATCTTGTGGTGTATGAACCTATTGTATTTGACCCCCAAATTAATTTAGTAGCTTCGATGTGATAAATCTGGGACAAGGAAATTGGACAATTGCTATATCGTGAACCGCATGCAATTTAGTAACCCAACAATATTTTTAAAATAGTGTTAAAAGTATTCTTCACATGAAACTTAGTTCCTTCCTAAATGTTTTTAAAAGAGAACACTTGCATGCTCATTGGACAACTAGTTAAGCCACTATTTTATTGCAGCACGATATTATGGGATTTGACTTAGGAGAAAACATCTGTTATTGTTACTCTTCTCTATCGATGCATGATGCTCGAGTCTGATCGGGATTTTGGAGATAGTATTGCTTGGGACAGTTTGGACATGTATTAGGGGATTGTGGGGTATAGTGGCAACCGCGGATGTTAGGCGGTTGACCAGATGTGTTTACTTTATCAGATCGGGGTCTATGGGTTCAGCGGTAGCCGCGGATTTTGGGCGGTTGACCGGGTGTTATTATCACACCAGATTGGGGATCGGGGTTGCATTAGTGGATGGAGTATTCCCACTTTGATCATGGTCATGATCCAGTCCTGCTATTATGAGACATCGGTTACAGAGATGATTGATACAGAGATACTTTACTCGTGTGGGTCGCTCCCCTCGAGTGCCACTCCGGAGTAGGCTTTTAGACCGTGACGGGTGCCGGTCAGTTGGTGAGTTGTGAGTGATGACAGAGCAGGCAGTGCCAGCATTTTCTGGCCCACTGATTGGGTTTTCTTTGGGCAGTCAGCTTTATAGTTGCATCTATACAGTCATCTTTTGGCACTGCATTTTAGAGGCATAGTAGTGGTAGTTTCTTTTCAGTAGCCTTATTGCATACCACTGTTCTTTCCTTTTGCCTCTTTATTCCTAGTGGGTGCGTCAGCATCAGGGGTTTTTACCCACTAGGGGAGGCTACTGGTTTATCTAGTAGTTCTCACCCCCATTGTTGTTTCTTGTTCTTTCTTTCCCTTTGTGTTGCAGAGTCATCTGTGCGAGCTGCTGGGCCTTCAGCGGCAGATCGAGGTAAGAGGATTGCGGACTAGCTAGATCATCTACCCCGACTGTGAGAGTAGCTGGACTGTTATTGTACCCCTTTTGTATCTCAGACTACAGTAGTTTACTTTTGGGTCTGGCTGTGGCCAGCTGGTTGTATTATTTTGGTGAGCTGGGAGTTTGTTGTACTTTACTTCAGCTTGTATCATATTTCAGTCTGAGATTACTTTTAGTTCTTTTAGTTCAGCTCTGTTCATGCTCTTTTATTATGTATTATCTATCTGAGCAGGTTACCAGCGCTTCGTGTACATGGAAAATTCTGTGTGCACGGCGGATCTGTTGGCGGGCCCGGGTTCTGGTTTACACCCGGGGCGTGACAGGGTATGAGAGAGTTGTTTATCGACAGTTAGTTATGTTTCAGGCCCGAGCACCCAGGAGCCTCCTCGCCTGTTGAGCAGCAGATTCCAGGACCGCTTGAGTTCAGGTGGGTACTCCGATCCGGGTATTGGCATAGTGTAACCTTTTGGGTACTGTGGTTGATTGGACCCTTAGGTTTCCTTGCTAGCCCTTCTACTGTTACTACTTTCCGTTCTGTTGTTTATCTCTTCTTTACATCTATATGCCATGATTCCCTCAGTGTAGTTGATACTCCCAGTTACTGTGTGATTGATATCTCCTACATGTCACGGACTTAAGCGAAATTGCTTAAAAAGCCCGCGCCGCGCTCGCCTTCCTTCGCGAAGTGAGCAAGCCTACACCGTCTCTTGTGAACTTGGACCTACTCGCCCAAAGTTGATGTGCAAGAGAGAGAGTTTGAAGAAGAGTAATTGTATTTCTGGAATTAGAAAGGTACAACTATTTCTTACTTGCTTAAGGGGGTGGAGGTCACAACCTTTTATAGACCACTCGCCGCCCAACTACCTAAGGAAAAGATGCCAAGTGGCGTACAAGCATAAGCTAAAAGTGGAGGCTACGAGCTCCCAAGAGTCTCACATTTATTACCCTAGAAACTTGAACAAGCTCGGGACTCTTCGGCTTCCTCGTCTGATGTCTCGAGATACGAGAAGAAGCTTCTAGATAGTTGTAGTAAAACCTCACGAGGCTATCCCCTTTGGAGTTTGGTAGTTTTGCAAAGGAGAAATTTGCACAAAAAGTTTAGTCCCTGACAACCTCCCCCACCTAATGCGCAGACGCCCTCGCTGCGCGCTGGTGTTGGAATTCTTCAATCATGGTTGAATATTTTCAGAGAGTGTCAGCCTTCTCCCAGCTTGCTTCGCCATGTGGGAGGTTCTTCCACTTGACCAGGAATTCGACACTTGGCGGGACTCCGCGACGACGGATGGTGCGAGTGTCCAGCAAGGTCTCGACATCCTTGTCAATGGTTGTAGTCATGGTAGCGGGAGCGCGCTGCGACACGCTCCTGGTGGGATCCTCGGAGTCGCCATGGAAGGGCCGAAGGCTGCTTGCATGAAAGACTGGATGGATCCGCAAATTTGCCGGTAGTTGTAGTTTGTAGGCCGCTTTGCCTGCTCGCTTCACCACAGTGAACGGGCCCTCGTACTTCCGTATCAAGCCGCGGTGAATTTTGCGAAATGCTTTAAACTGTTGTGGCTGCAGCTTGACCAAGACTTGGTCTCCCTCAGCGAACTCCAAGGGTCGCCGCTTTACATCGGCCCACTTCTTCATCCAATGCGCCGCTTTTTCCAAACAAGCCCTCGCGATGTCTCCCTTTTCTTGGAGATGCGAGGTGAATTGAAGAGCCATAGGGCTGCGGCCCTGCTCGCCTGCAGCAGCAGAGTGGGGAGCGAGCGGCTGTCTTCCCGTTGCAAGCTCGAACGGGCAGTGGTTCGTAGATTCGCTCCTCCGCAAATTGTAGGAGAATTGGGCCACATCCAGATGATGTACCCAGTCCTTTTGGCTAGCACTCACATAATGCCTCAAGTATTCCTCTACCAAGGCATTCACCCGCTCCGTCTGGCCGTCCGTTTGCGGATGAAAACTTGTAGAAAAGAGCAATTCCGACCCCAAGATCCGGAACACCTCTGTCCAGAACTTGCCAGTGAACCTTGGGTCGCGATCGCTCACAATGTTTTCAGGAATCCCCCAAAACTTTACCACATTGCTGACGAAGAGCCAAGCTGCTTCCTCCGCCGTGCAATCTGCTGGTGCCGCTATGAAGGTTCCGTATTTGGAAAATCGGTCCACCACCACAAGAATTGATCCCAATGCCCCCACCTTGGGCAAAGCAGAGATGAAGTCCATCGAGACGCTCTCCCATGGACGCGTTGGTGTTGGTAGTGGCTCGAGGAGGCCTCCAGGCTTCTGCCGCTCCACCTTATCCTGTTGGCACACAAGACAAGTCCGCACATATGCCTCCACATCGTCCCGCATGTGAGGCCAATAGTATGCGGCTTCTAGTAATGCCAAAGTTCGTTTTTGCCCCGGATGTCGGGCCCACTTAGAGTCGTGGCACTCCTTGATGAGCTCTCGACGAAGATTGCCCCACTTGGGCACATAGACGCGACGCCCCTTTGTTAGGAGAAGGCCATCGCTAACCCAGAACCGCCGCGCCTTGCCCTCCTTGACGAGTCGCACGAGTCCTTGAGCCACAGGGTCCTCGCAAGTCCCTTCGCGGATTCGCTCCCTGATCGCTCCATGGAGCTGGCACACCGCCGCTAACTCAGCTTTACGGCTAAGTGCATCAGCCACATGGTTCTTCCTTCCGGGTTTGTATTGAAGCTCCATGTCGAACTCCGCTAGGAAGTCCTGCCATCTTGCTTGCTTTGGTGACAGCTTCTTTTGGGTTTGGAAGTAGCTTGTGGCGACATTGTCCGTCCGCACAGCGAACTTGCTTCCGAGGAGATAGTGCCGCCAAGTCCTTAGACAATGCACTATTGCTGTCATCTCCTTTTCTTGAACAGTGTATCGCCGCTCAGTGTCGTTGAGCTTGCGACTCTCAAAAGTGATGGGATGTCCCTCCTGCATGAGAACACCGCCAATGGCGAAGTCTGAAGCGTCAATGTGTACCTCAAATGGTTGCCGACAGTCAGGAAGTCGCAACACGGGTACTTCAGTCACCGCCCGCTTCAGGTCCTCGAATGCCTCCGCGCACTGAGGGGTCCAGTCCCATGAATGGTTCTTCTTCAGCAAGTCCGTCAAAGGAGCTGCTCGCGCCGAGTAGCCCGCGATGAAACGACGATAATAGTTGACGAGTCCGAGAAAGGATCGCAGCTCGGACACCGTCATGGGCGCCTCCCACTCGCAGATTGCCCGAATCTTCTTGTGGTCCATGTGCAATTGACCGTGGCCGATCTAATGGCCAAGGAAATGCACTTCCTTCTTCGCAAAGGAGCACTTTTCCCTCTTGACGAAAAGTTGCTGTACACGACGATATCGTCGAGGTACACTACCACGAAGCGGTCGAGGTAGGGGTGGAATAATTTGTTCATCAAAGTGCAGAAGGTTGCCGGTGCATTCGTCAGGCCGAATGGCATGACAAGGAACTCGTAGGCCCCGTACCTCGTCACGCACGTGGTCTTCTCCTCGTCCCCTTCCGCAATTCTCACTTGATAATACCCCGAGCGAAGATCGAGCTTAGTGAAATACTTCGCTCCACCTAGCTGGTCGAAGAGGTCCTCGACTAGCGGGATAGGGTACTTGTTTTTCACAGTTACCTTGTTGAGTGCTCTGTAGTCGATACAGAGCCGCAAACTTCCGTCACTTTTCTGTTGGAACAGCACCGGTGCTCCATAGGGTGCCTTTGACGGTCTGATAAAGCCTGCTTCAAGAAGGTCCTTCAACTGGCGTTGCAACTCCTCGAGTTCTGGCGGAGCCATCCTGTATGGCGCCTTTGCTGTTGGCTTTGAACCAGGTTCAAGCTCGATTGCATGGTCCACCTCCCTTCTAGGTGGAAGCTGTTTGGGTAGCTCTTGGGGCATGACATCCTTGAACTCCCCCAAAACAGCACCAATCTCTGTCGGAAGGTCTTCCTCCTCGAATTCCTTCTCGCTCACCTCGCGGATGCTTGCAAGATAAGTCATCTCCCCACGCTTCACTCCCTTCCACAGTTGCAGAGCTGAGAGGGTAGGGGTTTCTGTTGGTTCGTTGCGGCTAGCCAAAACCATACAAGGGGCGGCCTCCTCCATGATGCTCAAGGCCCCAAGATGTGGCATTGGTACCGCCTTTGACGAGGCTAGAAAGTCGATGCCGAGAATGACTTTGAAGTCGTCGATGGTTGCGGCAGTGAAGTTCGCTGTTCCCACCCAGGGTCCTACAGTGATCGACACGCCCTTGGCTACCCCTGTGACAGGTTGTGCCTCAGAGTTAACCGCCTTGATTTTGCTCGTGTCCTTCTCGAGCATGAGACCCAAGACCCAACCGCTTGGCCTCCGTTGCTGCGATGAAGTTATGGGTTGCTCCCGTGTCCACGAGTGCTCGAGTGGCCCACCCATTGAGGGTCACATCGACGAACATAAGTTCCTTCTTAAGAGATTTGCCGCCGCCCGCTTGCCCCTGCATCGCGCTAACGAGCCGCAGCGCTCCCATCTTTGTCTGTGCTGCTCCCTCGCCCTCCTCGGCTTGGACAGCATTGACGGCTTTCTTCTTTGGACAGTCACGAGCCCAATGGTCATCTCCGCAGACATAGCAAGACACCTTCTTCTGCGGAGGGCCCTTGTGCTCTTTGCCCTTGTGGTAGTCTTTGTTCTCGCGACGGTCTCCCCCACCTTTGGCCTTGCTCACCTTAGGCGGTTTGCCGCGATTAGACTCCGTCTTCTCATACTCCGGTAGCTTCTCCGCCATGGCTATGGTAGAGCTTACATCCTTGACGTCTCGTCCCACGAGCTCCTTGTTTGCCCACAGTTGGAGACCGTCGAGGAAGAAGAATAGCCGGTCCTCCTCGGCCATATTGGAGATAGAGAGCATCAGTTTGGAGTAGTCCTTGACATACTCCTTGAGGGTTCCCGTATGCTTGAGCCGTCGAAGTTGCCTTCGCGCAAGATACTCGACATGCTCGAGGTAGAACTGTGCCTTAAGCTCGCGCACAAAGTCCTCCCAAGTATTTAACTCGCATTGGCCCTTCTCGGCCTCCGCCGACCTTCGACGCCACCACAGCATGGCATCGTCAGTCAAGTACATGGAAGCGGTTTGGACTTTGTCTTCTTCGTCCTCCAGCCGCAACGCCTTGAGATAGCGCTCCATGTGCCAAAGGAAGTTGTCAATTTCCTTCTCATCGCGCGTCCCCTTGAAGCCCTGGGGTTCGGGGATGCGGATCCTTGGGGTATGCTCCCTTAGTGCGTCGTCACCACGAGCCACCGCCCTCTCGAGGATCGCCATCCGCATCTTAAGGTCCTCGACCTCATCGACCTTTGTGACAAGGTCATCCACCAGCGTCTTCCGTTCGTCCTCGCGACGAGCAACGTCAGCGCGAAACTGCTCGAGTTGTTGGCGGAAAGTCCCCATTGCAGCAGCAACACTTTCCTCCATGGTATGTAGTCCTTCCTCCATAATCTCCATATGTTGGGTTAGGACTAGATAGTTGTCCTCCAACAAGCCAACACGGTCATCGAGCGTAACGGACTCCCTCACATGGGTCCGTGGTTCCTTGCTCTTGCCGCGTTTGGATTGTCGAGGTGGTTCGGCCATGTTGTCGGTGATGGCAGCATCCGATGACGACATGGTTCCCAGCTCCCGAACGTCGCTCCGATACCAACTCTCACGAACTTAAGTGAAATTGCTTAAAAAGCCTGCACGGCGCTCGCCTTCCTTCGCGAAGTGAGCAAGCCTACACCGTCTCTTGTGAACTTGGACCTACTCGCCCAAAGTTGATGTGCAAGAGAGAGAGTTTGAAGAAGAGTAATTGTATTTCTGGAATTAGAAAGGTACAACTGTTTCTTACTTGCTTAAGGGGGTGGAGGTCACAACCTTTTATAGACCACTCGCCGCCCAACTACCTAAGGAAAAGATGCCAAGTGGCGTACAAGCATAAGCTAAAAGTGGAGGCTACGAGCTCTCAAGAGTCTCACATTTATTACCCTAGAAACTTGAACAAGCTCGGGACTCTTCGGCTTCCGCGTCTGATGTCTCGAGATACGAGAAGAAGCTTCTAGATAGTTGTAGTAAAACCTCACGAGGCTATCCCCTTTGGAGTTTGGTAGTTTTGCAAAGGAGAAATTCGCACAAAAAGTTTAGTCCCTGACATACTGCTACCTTTTCGTCATTACTATTAGTTCGAATTTATTATGGCATGTTAGAGTAGGAGGATATGTCGTTATCTTGGCATTTATTTGCACTATGTTGACTCCAAGGTTTTAAGTATCCATCGGCACGGGCCGTATCTACCGTGCCGTACCGTGCCAACAAGATACCGGCACGATACAGCTCCCGTGCCGATGACATAGTTCAAAACCCTTTTTTCTTAAAATTACTAAGTAATTTTCTTAATAAAGTTCAAAATATTTGATAAAGATACATAATAAGCAATTAAAAAATTTTGTTGCTAAAGAAATTAAATATTTCATGCCATTATGTGTCGGCACGTATGTATTTTTTGTGACCGGCACTCATCGGCACGGCTCGGCACGCACCGTGCCGTACCGTGCCGGCAAGTTTTCGGCACGACCCCGTGCCACGGCACTTAAATCCTTGGTTGACTCTGGTTCCCGTTTGGGAGTTCTCGGCTCTTCGCCGTATTCCGGTCTTCTGACTGCGAGCTTGAGCATCCGCATTGTGATCGCCATGCACCAGCTGTATATTTCACGTACACCAGTGGGCTGCTCCCCTACAATGGTGTTCTTTACCGGTAGAGTGGTCTATTCGACCCCCGTATTCCGGTCTTCTGACTGCGAGCTTGAGCATCCGCATTGTGATCGCCATGCACCAGCTGTATATTTCACGTACACCAGTGGGCTGCTCCCCTACAATGGTGTTCTTTACCGGTAGAGTGGTCTATTCGACCCATGAGCCCGTTTTACATGGCTGCACCTGTGGGACCGGGCGATACTGAGCCCCCTTTTTTTTATTAGTCAGCAGGTGTGGGGTACATGTTAGACTTGGTTCGGCACTAGCCTGAGGTCCTCGTGACCAACAGTGACACATGATTGGGTATCTTTTCTTACTATAATGTTGATGCATGTTTACAACTTTCAGTTATTGCTTCCATGATAGTTTACTATTTCAGCATTTATATCGGTTCACTTATCTGCTTTCATACCGGCTTTCCACATTGTTTGCTATTGCCTATTATCTGCTTACTGCCTTTCAGTTATAGTATCCAGTAGGTATGACTTGCTCGTCTCCGGCTCGTTGTACCCACTGAGATACATTCAGTTGTGTTTCACACCTTTGGGTGACCCTTTTTTTCAGGTCAGTCGGGTGGTGAGCAGTCGGGACGCTGATGAGAGATTTTGCGCTAGACCTGTCCCGAGTTACTTATTATTTAGATTTATCTTCAGTTCTTTCAGATTTATGATCATGACTTTTCTGTCTAGTTTCGT
This sequence comes from Tillandsia fasciculata, assembly GCA_029168755.2. NCBI lineage: Eukaryota > Viridiplantae > Streptophyta > Magnoliopsida > Poales > Bromeliaceae > Tillandsia > Tillandsia fasciculata. The sequence goes on along the minus strand of CM054953.1, from coordinate 304,090 downwards.
AGGTATTATCTGATTGATAATGTACTTGGATTCAGTTGTGGATTATGCATTTGGTTTATTTAGTTATTGACTATTCGTTAAGTAGTTTAAACTATTAGTTGTAAACTCTGATTGCATGGATGGTATCTTTGTACTTGCCTAGCCGAGCGTGTACAGGGGAGACTTCGTCCGTTTGGACTAGGAATTTCATTTACGCGCGGCGGATCTGTTCACATCCTGGGGTCATGTTTCGAACTCAGATTTTATTAAAACAAAAAAAAAAATAGACCGCTTCTGAAAACCCGAGGCGTGACATCTGTTTTCCATTCCGATTCCTATTCTGATTTTGATTCCCATTTTGAACCAAACATGCCCTTAGTTCCACTTCTCTTCTTCCATTTCCTTCAAATTAATATTTTTAGAACAATCTTAAAGGTATAGAGTATTATTTTCAAAATATATATTCATCTATCACATAATAGGTTTGTATACTTGCTATAGAAAACAACAACTAAGTAACATCAGTCTGAATTTCCAAAATTTACATAGTATTTCCAGAATATACTAAAATGCCAACAAAGCCTGGCATCATTTGGTAGATTGATCCCACAAAATGTTAAATCTTTTGCATAGTAAAACTCAAATGTGTACCTTTATAATCATTCAAAGCAATGCAACATTGAGCCTCAACATATCTCTGCAACAAAATATACAATGAGACAGTCGACAGTATGTAAAGTAAGATTATCTCTACAAGCAAACTGGTAGTAAGGATAGTGTGTCAAAGTTGAAGATTCTAAATTCTAGCCAACAAACCGCAGTCTATAACAAGCCCAGACTGGAGGAAGTCCGAATTGGGAGGCCATAATCTATATCAAATACTTCTGCTCCATTAAGAATTGAAAGTACCATCAAGAACAAAGTGACTATGTCAATTAAATTTGCTGCTACTACTGGTCCTGTTTTCACATTAACATGTAAAAGAAACTAGCACTGAAGCTGGTATGTTTCCAGATTGTGAGAAAGCTATCAATCATTACCTGCACTCGTTGCACCACACCAGACATGCACCACGAACCCACAATACCATCCACCCCATTTTCAATCCAGACCTAGTGGGTTGCAGCCTTTTCTTAATTTAAAGTTATTTTCTTTAAAGTGAGTTATACAGTCAGATTGAAAGTATGACATAGGTTGGAAGCTGGGAATTAAGTGCCGCCCGTGCTGAGCGGCACGTACCGTGCCCCTATTGTACGAGGGGGGGTGGTATCTACCCCTCCCCCGCCTCAATGGGTATCGCTCGAGACAGAGCGATACCCAATGGGTATCGCCGATACCCAATGGGTATCGCCCATGCCGTGCTGAGTGTGCCGAGCGTGCCAAATTTTTTTTTTTTTTTTTTTTACACATGGTTTTACAGTAAATATATAGTTAAATACTTATTATACTTGTGAATTTTATTATTATATTATTATTTCTATTTTCTATGAGGTATAGTTGTACTTTATAAGTTTATATATAAAAAAAGTTATCAATATATTAATTGGTGAGTATAATAAGCTATATATAGCCAATATTGATAATTTTTTGACTAAATATTTCAAAACAATATTATAAGAGCTTATTGGGAACAAAAAAAGTAAAAAAAAAAATCGTGCCCGAGCCAGGGATTGAAGTGCCGCCCGTGCCGGGGCGGCACGGGCGGCACGTACCGTGCCCCTCAATGAGGGGCACGGTACAGGGGGGGGTCTCGCACCCCCCGTCTCGAGCGATACCCACAGGGTATCGCTCGAGACGGAGCGATACCCTGTGGGGTATCGCGGGCCGTGCCGGCCCGTGCCGGCCGGCACGGCCCCGTTTTCCTTTTTTTTTTTTTTTGTTTTTTTTTTTTTGTTTTTTCTTTAGATTTTTTTCTGTATTTTTTAAAACAGGCATAGTTAGGTGTTTTTTTTTTTTTTTTTTTTTTTTTTTTTAGTCACATGTGTACAGTAATTATATATGCATAGTAATTATATTAGGGTTTTTCCTTAGCGGATCGGATCCGTACCGCGGGGGGCTCCGCCCCCCGCACCCCCCGCCACAGACATCCACAAAATTTCGAAGTCGCACCGCGAAGCCGTCGGCGAACCTGAATCATAATATCGAAGCGATTCTGATTTTGAGTCACAACTAACAAGTATGTTAATTGGTGAGTGTAGTAAGCTATATATAGTCAATATTCATAATTTTTATTCTCTATGCGATATAGTTATTTCTATTCTCTATGAGATATAGTTATTTCTATTTAGAATTTATTTATTATATTGTTATTTCTATTCTCTATGAGATATAGTTGTACTTTATATATTAAAAACAATTATCAGTATGTCAATTGGTAAGTGTAGTAAGCTATATATAGTCAATATTCATAATTTTTTGACTAAACAGTTCAAAACAATATTATAAGAGCTTATTGGGAACAAAAAAAATAAAAAAAAGCCGTGCCAGAGCGTGCCACTGGGAGGTCATGCGTATCCATCGGCACGCAAGCGTGCCACGTGTCGGCACGGGGACGTGCCGGTACCGTACCGTGCCAGGCGGCGAGCGGCACGCCCCCGTGCCACGGCACTTCGAACCTTGGCCCGAGCATGCCACTGGGAGGTCATGCGTATCCATCGGCACGCAAGCGTGCCACGTGTCGGCACGGAAGCGTGCCCGTACCGTACCGTGCCAGGCAGAGAGCGGCACGCCCCCGTGCCACGGCACTTAATTCCTTGGTTGGAAGGCATCCAGAGGACGGTGGATGGCTGTGGCAAAATGTCTTGAAAGATGATTTTGAAAAAACCGTTATATTGCTATTATCATGCAAAAGATTATATTTAGGAATTACTAACAAATTTCTAATGAAAATTGAGCCAATAAAAGGTTAAGTGCTGACAATCGAAATACTGAGGGTGTCAAACCTAGGTTTCTATATCTTAGGAAGGCAAGTTCTGCTATTTGAGCCTAAGAACTTACAAGAGAATGTACTTACATTCAACCAACGCTGCGTATCCAAGTTATCACTGAGGAGCCTCCCACTCTTTACTGGCGTCTGAAGATTAATAAACAACCATAGACAATAAGGGAAAAAAAAGACATTTGATGACCATTATGAAAGGCGCTTGAAGAGAAAATGTAAAGACGTTCATGAGATGATGCAAAACCAAAAAGGATGAAGTTTTATGGAGGAGATGGGAAACTCAAGATAATTAACTATACATTTGACCAAGAAATTTCTAGAAAGAAGAATGCAAATATGATTATCTTGCGTGAATTGCCTCTTTGTTTTGTTGAATGCCATGGCTTTAAATATTTACATCAAAAACTTCAACCTGCCTTTTAATGATTTCACAGAGTGCTTTAGGAGTGACATATTGAATATTTTATGATGTTAAGAAACAAAAACCTATGAAGCTGTTAGAAAAGAATAAAAGTAGAATTGCTATAACTTATGTGGACCTCTAGCAATCAAAAAAAGGGTTTTATGGCAATCACAGTCCATAGGATGGATGATTCTTGGCTTATTCAAAATCGAATAAAAGTTAATGAAGTTTTTTTTTTTTTTAGTTTAAAATCGAATACTAAGTTAATGCAAGTATTTTCTTTTCTTTTTTTTACTTTACATAATCTGCTTGCTTTCTTCTTCTTTCATATACCTGATGTTTTAGTCTAACATGTTTTTATGTTTTTATTTCATTGATTGTGCTAAGCCTAGTTTTGTCTATATTCCTAGCCCACACATTGTCAAGGTACTTTCAAACGTCTTGAAGCATTGCATACTTACTAGGAAACTGAGACAATTAATACTGTGACAACGAACAATTGTACTAGTACTGATTTGTTGCTTGAAAATTTGAAGAACTTTGTGAAGCCTAGATCTAAATGCGATTAAATGTCTTATAAATAATCAAGACTAAGCTTGTATTAGTTTTAAACTGATTTATTTTGATAACAAAATTCAAATTCTTTAGACCTAAATGGACATTCAAATTCAAACTCTTAATTTCAAATTATTTTCTTTCTAATTTCAAATTCTTTTTCTGAACATTTGTCGCGGCAGGGAAAATGGAGTTATGCTCTAGTTTCTTATTATGATACTTTTATTTTGGCACTATGTTTCTTATTCATTTCTCCTAAAGACATGCTTATATTGTTAGCTTGTGATCTTATGTGCTATTTATTTCTAACGCATTTTGTTTCTTGTTTCTTAAAATTAGTATTCTAGTTGTTAATATAATACTGTATTTTGTTATGCCAAAGTTATTGTTAGCTCCTTATTACGCATTTATTGTTCTATTTGAGAAACAATTGAAAACAATGATTGTTGCTTAAAAAAATCTTGAACATGTGCATGCGATCAAAGCTCATAGTATGGAGCCGTTGTTCTTAGACAAGCTTCACAACCCTGGCTACATCAGCCCAAGTGGTGTTGTTCTTACGGACAGAGCTTGCAACCCTCAATACAGTTAGACAAGGACCACGACCCTGAGTGTAGTGCTTTCCACTGAAGTCAAATGGTTATACGGACCCGCACGGCCAATTAGCAAGCTTAGGGCTGGTATTAATGGCAGACCAAGAAGATTGAGCAATAATGAGAATGTTTGTTGTATTACAACACTAGACGCATAGAATCTTGTGCCTAGTTCCTTATATTCTCAAGATTCATATATTTTGTATTGTTGGTAAAGGTGCAGTAGTTCATGATTTGTTGTAATTCATTGTTATTCATCTTGATATAAATGAGAATATTTGTGTTAGTTTATGTAATTAAGTTCTTTGTATAATGCAAATAAAAAAAATGATGCACAGACTGCTTGTAATCTGATGCCTTGCATATAATTGGAAGACTCTGCCTGACCAGCGGATCTGTTGCATGCTCGATTAACTTCCACGCCGGGGCGTGACAGACTCTTTGCTTCCTAGTCTTTTAGTGCTGCAAAGAAATTTCTTTCATATGATGTGTTGTGCTAAAGTTCTTAATCACATCACCAAAGATGGCTACTTTTGTTACAATTAAGAGAAAAACTAGTTCAGTAATGAAATTAGACCTCTATTTAGAGGAGGATATATTGTTACGGACAAAAGATTCTAACATTTTGCAACAGTGGACGAATACTAGACTCAAGAATCCAACATTACAAATGATTGTGAAGAATATTCTTGCCATTTTAGTGTACATATTGGCCTCACAATTTGCATTTAGTACGAGTGATTGGATTGTGAATCCATAGAGTAGATTTTCTATCAAAACCTAAGAGCAAGGATTGCCTGCATTGCCCCGTGCCGCCTGTGTCATATCGTGCAGAGGCCGTGGCAACATGAGGAAAGGGCATGCCAACACCATATCATCAAAATAGATTTTTGGAGTTATCAAGGGTCTTTTTTGAGTTTTCTTGAGGCAAAATGTTGTACAAAGGTTTTTCCATACTTGAAATATGCAGATCTTGTAAATCTACTAACATTTGTTGCAGGTACTGAATTCAATTGCATAATAAGACAATCATTTAGTGAAAAAATACAAATAAGGTCTCCCCCTTTTCTTTTATCATTTTGATGTATTGAATTTACCTTTGCAGTAATTATTTATAATTTTTTACCCAATTATGACTTTAGTTTTGTTATCATGCTTATACTTTGATAATATGTATAAAATGATTATTTTTTCTTTAATAGTTGTTAGGATCTTTACGAGTCTATTCTTACTAAATTGTGCGAGATATAACACTTGAGCCATTCATACAGCCATTAGAGATATTAAAATAGTATGAAAAACTGATTTTTATAAAAATGTGATAAAAAAGTTCATGCCAATGCATGTGAATGTGGCAGTGATGTGCCACTAGAAAATGTGGGAGTGTCGATATTGGCACACCCCACCGTGCCACTTGTACAACGGCATGGCCGTAACAATAGCACTGCAATCCTTGCTTTGGAGTCTTTAATGTGTGCAAGATATTGGTTGTGGGCTGAATTGCAAGGTAAATCAATTGTTTTTTAACATCTTATAATTTTGGTATATTATGCTATAGAATTCTATTAATTGTTGGCTTGATTTGCCCTTTTTTTTAACCATCCACTTCAAATGGGAAAAGTTTGACAAATTTGATGATCGCCATGATATTGAGGATTGAGCTATACGATTACTTTATTCTTTACATTAAATCATTTCTAATGTGATTTCTAATACATTTCTTAATGTTATTTTTTTATTTGGTTTGTGCATTGGGAAAGTGTGGCAGCATGATGTGCTTTCATCGCATTGAAACTTGCAAAAGCATGGAGTTTTTTTGTTTTCCTATTATCAAGAATTCTATCAACTTGCAAACTCATCTTTGTTAATGAATCATTTATTTGCTAATCAGACTATGCAATTTTGTTACCGCAAATGTGATGGATTAAGACTGTAATGTTCTTGTGATGGCTTCGATGGATTTGGCTGTTGTAAATTGATGTTTCTTAGAGCACTATTTACTGTTGTTTTTGTAATTCTAGTAAATTTTTCATACTTTGACCAATTTCCTTTTTTTCATTGAATGGTCTAGTACACTTTTTAATGTTGTTGTTATAATTCTTGGGATAATTTGCTTTTTGTTTTTTCTCATGGATGTGTATGCATCCTGAACTTTCAAATTTATTGTAGTTGATACTTTTCACTTTTGCGGTTGATATTGTTAACTATATATACATTTTATATTTGTAGATGATATCATTCACTATTACATGGAAATTAGTTATTCAAAGTTTGCAAAATGTTGGTAGTGCTAGAACTTGGAAAAAGGAGAAATAGTTGGCTGGGTAGAGTCAAGGCACCGATAGAAGGCAGGTTTTAAAGTGGGGCAAATTATGGGATTCTTTTTCATCACCCGTCATGAATTCAAGGTAGTAGTTAGGGGCGGAGTTTTGGTTGGCAGGGTGGGGGTTGCATCCCTAGATTCGTCCGGTTTGCATCCCTACTCAATTACGTGTTAAATTAATCTACGCATGAGGGTAGATGTATAAAACTTGAAACCACTACGAAAGATTATTTTGCACCAAAAAGCAAAATTACATGAGTGAATATTTGGTTTAGTTTTCGAATTAGCTTTTCTATTCTTAGAAGCATTTGTAGAGATTTTAGCACAAGAAATCTAGAGCATACGGTCTGGCAGAAAGCTGAAATGAGCTTCTTGGCCCTAACAACAAAAGTTCCAATTTGAAACATCAGCTACTGTGGGAAATTGTTTAATGATTTTAACAGAAACATTACTGCTTCAACAGCTCAAGAAGCACCTTTTGTAGAAGCTCCGGCCGTCCCAAACAAGCACCAAATCAAGGCATCATATTAAAAAGTAATTCAAGCAAAACGAACAATTGAAACAAGTAAATTAAAATAAACTCATTGCAATTGCACCCATGTCCAACTAAAGGAGTAAACTAGTTTTGGTACACAAGCAAAGTTTCATAGAAAGCAACTTTTTAGAGATTAGTGAGAAAGCATATTAAATTTACACTCACCTGGGAAAATAGCAATAAAATTTCCTTCGAAGAAACACCTAATTCAGCCAAAGCTGTAATAGCCTCCAAAATATAAGGGCAGTGCCTGATGGAAGCATAAGAAGAAGGTGGAAAAATAAAAATAAATAATAGCACTCCATAGTACTTAAGCCTGTTATGGACTTTGCTTTCCTATCAACAGAGTTGCATCGGTTGCTGTGGAGCCAAGGTAAAATGGAGTGGCGGAGGAAAAATAGAAAGAGAGAGAGAGAGAGAGAGAGAAGATCAAAGCCACGGAAGCTATCATTAACGACAAGTTCATAAATAAAGAGTGAAAATCCAAGAGTTTCTTGGCTAGGGGTAGTATGGTTTATGGAAAGAGTTTCTATAAATTGTTCACAAACAAAGAGTTATCATTAAATGCACTACAGAAAAATTCTTAACGCATGAGGAGTTCAAATGAATAACACCAAAAAGGATTTACCATAAACTACTTACAAGGAATAATTTCAAAATCCAATATTGCAATATCTAGGGTTATGCATAACGCACGTAAATGTAAACGCAATTTCATGTACTTTATGATGAGATCATGCTTGTTTCCTTTCATAACTAAATGCTCTAATTTCTGATGCATTGGGATGCACGTTTTCTTCGGCAAGCACAAACTTGCAGGAATTTCAGCACCTTTCTCTGCTTTATCACAACAACCGAAACCGACAGATTTTTGAAATAACACGCATATGAGATTAGACGCCTTAATTATGCTCTCTAGGCCATCTTCAAATTGGCTAGCTAACTTATTGATAAAATGATAATGAATACTTCGTTTTGATGCTTAATATGTCATTTTCTAACCAGCTAGCATATAAATAAAATGAGCATTAAACTCTAAAGTAAAGTAGAAACGAAAGGCGTTAAGTCGTTGAGCCATGTCGCCTTCTTTAGTATAGATTTCTTTTGTGTAAATTTTTTTTCTCTCTAGTTCACGTGGGTGTTCTCTCTCTCTTTCACATGGGTGTTCTCTCTCATCTCGCTCTCTCAGGTGGGTATGTTGCTCTTTCCACATGGGTGTTTTCTCTCTCTTTCACATGGGTGATCTCTCTTTCTCTCAAGTGGATGTATTCAGCTTTCCAAACTATATACTTATATCTCTCATTCCTCTCTCTCTACATAAAAATTCTTCCATTCTTTCTCTTCCTCATACAGTAAAATTACTCCCTCCATGGATGTCCTCTCTCTCCACCAAAAAAAACTCACTTTTCCCTCCCCCTCATGCACGAAGATTCCTTTCTCTCACTCTCCTCCACAGGAATTCTTGGCTCCTTTTTTTCCCTCCCCTCTCTACTTGACAAATTTTTAATGGGGATTTCCACTCTTTTTCTTACTTTTTTTAATCCTTATCTTTTCAAATTTCTTAAGCGAAAATATTATGGCCGGTGACAACGAATCATCGTCAAAGACGATGGCGACAACGGCGACCTATGGTATGAAAGGGGTTGATGTGGTGGCAGCACGGAGTAGAGGCTCAGCAAGCACAGGGAAAAAAAAAAAAAAAAAAAAAGGAAAAAAAAAAAAGAAAGAAATTTGGTGAGAAAAAAAGTACGTTTAATTTTTTTTTTTTGATTTTACCCTCTTTATTTACACTTTGAGTGCCTAAAAAATTTATCTTTATTTTTTGAAATAAGGACCTTCATTTTTTTCTGCTTTTTTTTGGCTTGGGGGGGGGTATTTGAAGATTTGGGTTCTCTTAACCGAAGAGAGAGATATATAATTTTTTTTTTGTCACATTTTTTTATTTTTTAAGGTATTTTAACATCTAGGTTTTGCTTAAATTTAACATCTTTATTTTTGAAATGAGGATCATCATTTTTTTTTTGTTTTTTTCTTTTTGGGGGGTATTTAAAGATTTGGGTTCTCTTGATGGGAGAGAAGAATATATAATTTTTTTTGTCACATTTTATTATTTTTTAAGGTGTTTTAACATCTAGGTTGCTAAATTTAGTAAATTTTTAAAGCAATTTTCCTTTCCAAATTTATTTTGATCTAGTAGGAAAAAAATACGTTCAAATCCTCTCTTCTGTTTTTTATTTTTTCCCTTTTTAATTAGAGTATCTAAAATTTGCATATTTATTTTATTTTTAAATGGAGATCTTTATTGAGTTTTTTTTACTCTTTTTTTTCTCCCTATCTCTCTATATTTTTTTCATTGGAAATGTGTGGATAAGTCATGCCATTAATGGGCATTAAGAAAAATACCACAAAACTTTGTAACATGAAAACCTCCTATTCTCTCACATACAGATCTTCTCTCTCTCTCTCTCTCTCTCTCTCTCTCTCTCTCTCTCTCTCGTGGGTGTGTAGAGCTTTCCAAACCATTAAACTTATATCTCCCATTCATCTCTCTCTCCATAGAAATTCTTCAATTCTTTCTCTACCACATGTAGTTCAATTCTTTCTCTACCATATGCATTAAAACAATATTAATTGGCCTAAATTTTCTTATAATGAAAAAAAGACCGTATTATTTTAAAGATATAATCCCTATTTGTTTATAGGAATCTATTTATATTTAGATAACCAGAACTTAAATGTTACTAATTTAGAAGGTATAATTAATGTAATTTGAACTGACTAGGCGTTGATCAATTCTTGATAACTTTACATTTTTGCGGGCTATGTAAAAAACTTTTTGTAATAACAGCAATTTTCGAAATTTCGGATTAGTATGGAATTTCGGTAATTGAAATGAAATTGGTCTCTTCCGGAATTTAAAGAGGGTGTTGTGGTTAGCTTTTTGAGGATTTATTCCTCGGAGTGGCTTTCACGAGATTATTGGCGAAAGGTAGCTTAAGGGTTTGGTAAAATCCGTTTTCGAATTCGGAGTGCGTGTTGCACCCGAAAACGTGAAAAAAAAAAGGGAGATTTTGACGGGTAGGCGCGTTTTCTCCATAACTTTTTGGACTGACTTTTGGGTGAGATCTTTAGTCGGAAAGGTCGTCATGTTGTCGGGCTCGCTAAACGAAGAACAGCGGTGCAATCGGATTGCGGATCCGACTTGCACATCTCCCGGAATGATGCTTTTAAGTTATCGGTCTGGGAGTGTGAGTGTAGGAACTTACGATACCGGTTAAGGCTTAACGGTGCATCGGAATCCGTGCAAACGATTTTAGGACATTGCGGGTAGTTGGCACACATTTCGAGAAAAACGGGTGAGTTTTAGTATAAATTAATTGGGATTTGGGATTTTCATACGTGCGAAAGAAAATGCTAATTTTCCTTATTTCAAGATTTTATCATCGTCGTTTTCCTCTTTGCGCGTGCCGAAAACCGGATCCGAAATCGTCACCGTTGCCGAAGATCGGAGCCCCTTTGTCTTCTTCTTCGTTTTGCGCACCGGCGATCGGCGCCGTCCTCTCCCTCGTCATCGCGGAGGTAGTGAGCGAAGTCGCTTGACAGTGAGCATGGTCGTCGCCGCCGTGTTCCGTCGCTCGGCGCCTCCCAGCCCGCGCCGCCTCCGCCGCACGCGCTGGCAGCCCGCTGTTAGGGACTTAACTTTTTCTGCGGATTTCTCCTTTGCAATCTACCAAACTCCAAAGGAGAATCACTTCGTGAGGTTTTGCTACATCCGTCTAGAAGCTTCTTCTCAAATCTCAAGACGTTGAACGCGGAAGCCGAAGAGTCATGGGCTTCTTCAAGTTTCTAGGTAGGGTAATAAATATAGGACTCTTGGGAGCTTGTAGCCTCCCCTTTTGGCTTGTACTTTTGTGCCACTTGGCATCTTTTCATTAGGCTTATGGGCGGCGGTCTATATAAGGTTGTGACCTCTACCTCCATAAGATAAGTAAGAATCAGTTGTACTTTTCTACTATTCCAGAAATGCAATTCTTCTTCTTCAAACTCTCTCTTGCACTTCAACTTAGGGTGAGTAGGTCCGAGTTCGCAAGAGGAGGTGTAGGCTTGCTCACTTCGTGAAGGAAGGCGAGCGCCACGCGGACTTTTCAAGCACTTTCGCTTTAGTCCGTGACAGTTGGTATCAGAGCGACGTTCGGGAGCTGGGAACCATGTCGTCATCGAAAGCTGCCGTCACCGACAACATGGCCGAACCACCCAGACAACCCAGACGTGGCAAGGGCAAGGAACCGCGGACCCGCATGAGGGAGTCTGTTTCGCTCGATGACCGTGTTGGCTTGATGGAAAAAACTATGGCGAAAGTTGAAGATAACTATCTAGTCCTAACCCAACATGTGGGGATGATAGAGGACGGGCTACATACCATGGAGGAAAGCGTTGCTGCTGCTGCCATGGGAACTTTTCGCCAACAACTCGAGCAGTTTCGCGCTGACGTTGCTCATCGCGAGGACGAACGAAAGGCGCTGGTGGACGACCTTGTCACAAGGGTCGATGAGGTCGAGAACCTTAAGATGCGGATGACGATCCTCGAGAGGGCGGTGGCTCATGGTGGCGAGGCACCGAGGGAGCATACCCCAAGGATCCGCATCCCTGAACCCCAGTGATTCAAGGGGACACGTGATAAGAAGGAAATTGACAACTTCCTTTGGCAAATGGAGCGCTATCTCAGGGCATTGCGGCCGGAGGACGAAGAAGACAAAGTCCAAACCGCTTCCATGTACCTGACTGACGATGCCATGCTGTGGTGGCGTCAGAGGTCGGCGGAGGCCGAGAAGGGCCAATGCGACTTGAATACTTGGGAGGACTTCGTGCGCAAACTCAAGGCACAGTTCTACCCCGAGCATGTCGAGTATCTTGCACGGAGGCAACTTCGACGGCTCAAGCATACAGGAACCCTCAAGGAGTATGTCAAGGAGTACTCCAAACTGATGCTCTACATATCCAGTATGGCCGAGGAGGACCGGCTGTTCTTCTTCCTCGACGGTCTCCAACTGTGGGCAAACAAGGAGCTCGTGGGACGAGACGTCAAGGATGTAAGCTCTGCCATAACCATGGCGGAGAAGCTACCAGAGTACGAAAGGACGGAGTCTAATCGCGGCAAACCGCCTAAGGCTAGCAAGGCCAAAGGTGAGGGAGACCGTCGCGAGAACAAAGACTACCACAAGGGCAAAGAGCAAAAGGGTCCTCCGCAGAAAAAGGTGTCTTGCTATGTCTGCGGAGATGACCATTGGGCGCGTGATTGTCCAAAGAAGAAGGCTGTCAACGCTATCCAAGCCGAGGAGAGCGAGGACGCAACACAGACGAAGATGGGAGAACTGCGGCTCGTTAGCGCGAATTAGGGGCAAGCGGACGGCGGCAAATCTCTCACGAAGGAACTTACGTTCGTCGATGTGACCCTCAATAGGTGGGCCACTCAAGCGCTCGTGGACACGGGAGCAACCCACAACTTCATCGCAGCAACGGAGGCCAAGCGGTTGGGCCTCAAGCACGAGAAGGACAAGAGCAAGATCAAGGCGGTTAACTCTGAGGCACAACTTGTCACAGAGGTAGCCAAGGGCGTGTCGGTCACTGTAGGACCATAGGTGGGAACAGCGAACTTCACTACCGCAACCATTGACGACTTCAAAGTCATTCTCGGCATCGACTTTCTAGCCTCGTCAAAAGCGGTACCAATGCCACATCTTGGGGCCTTGAGCATCATGGAGGAGGTCGCCCCTTGTATGGTTTTGGCTAGCCGCAGCAAACCAACAGAAACCCCTATCCTCTCAGCTCTGCAACTGCAAAAGGGAGTGAAGCGTTGGGAGATAACTTATCTCGCGACCATCCGTGAGGTGAGTGAGGAGGGATTCGAGGAGGAAGACCTTCCGACAAAGATTGGTGTTGTCTTGGGGGAGTTCAAGGATGTCATGCCCCAGGAGTTACACAAGCAGCTTCCACCTAGGAGGGAAGTGGACCACGCAATCGAGCTTGAACCTGGAGCCAAGCCATCAGCAAAGGCGCCATACAGGATGTGTAGTGGCCCCGATCCCCGTGCAGCTTATCCCCTTGATCTATATTGTGGAACACCTATTATTGGTGTGTCGGACCCGCAACGCGTCAAATGGACGCGTTGGACGGACTCAGTGAGGCTTCTGGATCAAGCCTGCCTTTCGGCTGCTTTCGCCAAATTTTAGAAAGGGTTTCAGGCTAATCCGAGGCCGGATTTGGATTCGGCGCGGAAAAACGTCGAAAATCGGCTACTTGCTTGTATTTTTCGGAGTCTGGATGCCCAAAAACGGACCCCCGGAAGTTTTCTGCGCGTTTTGGTGCATGGGGGGAGCTGTGGACCGAAGAGAGGACACATAGCAGCCCGGGATTGGCCGGCTCACGCACGCGCGGTCCATGGGAGCACACGCGGGGAGCCGTAGACCAGGGCAGAGCCACGTGGCAGCTCTAGATTGGTCGGCTCACGCGGCTCGGTCCACGCGGTGCTGCAGGTGTGCGGTCCACGGACCTGGCGCGTGCGCCGGGCGCAGCGAGCGCCGAGGAGGGACACGTGGCGCACGCTGATTGGCGGAGCAGGTACGGGGCAAGTACGGGCAGGTGCGGGAGGTATGGCGCCCACGCGGGGGGCGCCACGTGACGTTGTCCCGTGTTCGGGACACGCGTCGCGCCCGGGATGATCCGGGCGCTGCGCGGAGAGGGGTTCTGGGTGCGTTTTTCGGGGCCCGAATGTTTCGGGCGCCCGAAAACGCACCCCAAAGGAGTGATTTTTCCTCCCTTTATCCTCTGTAAATACCTCCCTCTCTCTCTCCTTTTCATTTTTTTTGGAGCAACCCGAGCTGAGCCCTTTTGGTCGTGGTTTTTCTCTCTTGTTCTCCATCTCCCACAAAGATTTGATGATTTTTGGAGATCTCGACATCAGCGATTTCTGCGATTCGGCGCACTGCGACGTTCTCCTTCCGGTGTTCTTTTCCGTCGCATTTCGTTCCGTGGACTCCCCTGGGCTACTCCAGAGGACTTTTTGAGTGATTCTTGCGGCATTGTCTTCACGACAGGTAGGGCTACATTTCTTGTATTTACCACTTCCGCCCGTTTCGAGGTTTTACTGGGTTTTCTAGAGCTTCTTTAAACCCCCTTTTTCAGCGGCAATTTTTGGACAGCGGCGGAGTAATCATGGATTTTCTCGGCCTATGAGTATCGGAATGAGACGTATAAATACTCGATTCGTATCTACTCTTCGCGAGGAACGCAATGATGATTTTTCTGGATTTTTCTGAGGACTGCACAGAGGTGAAATCCCTCGTTTTCTGTGCTGGTTTTGGCAAACAGCAAGTGTTGTTTTTGGAATTGCTACCGTTGATACTAAATGCGATACTTTTTGCAGTGGTTCGCAGTTTGGGTGTTCTTGGACTCATTAGAATCGTGGGAACCTGAGGATTATCCACGTTCAGTTGGACCTTGGATCGACGCGCATTTTCAGGTGGGTTGCCTCGTCTCCAAAACCGGTGGACGGTTCATTAATTCTATTGTATAGAAAACATGCATGATTGTGAGATGTGTTAGAATGCATGTTAGAGAGAGAGATATTGTCTTTTTTGTGTTGTTATTGATATCATGTTGGTTAATATTCCCTGATCTTGCTTTAGTTAAACTAAATATTATTATTGGAACTTGACCTAGCACCCTGTCATATGTTGCATGTGTAACCAGACTAGTAGAAAACTCTCACTTGAGCTAGGTTTATTTATACTTTAGACATCCACACGTTCTACTCTATTCCTGAACATAGTGTTATCCTCGCCCGGATAGTGGGCTGAGTGGTCGGGATTTATTTTGGTGTAGGATGCATGTTACACTCGTACTTGGGGACAGAGTGGAGTCTTGTAGATGTAGCTAGTCTTGTACCTGTGGTGGGAGCCGTTTGGGTAAACGGTGGTCCCGGGTTGTCGAGTTCTCCAGTTTATGTGTCGCCACTGTGATCGTGACAGTAGTGTACAAGTGATAGCAAGACCTTGAACCCAGAATCTTTTTGGACACACATGATTTTAGTCAACCAATGTTTTTCTTCCAAACATCGAAGGGTCGCCAGAGTCTGTTCTTGTCTGATTGGGCGAAGGCATTAGCCCTTCGGGGTTTGGGAATAAAACTTGTTTTCTAACTGATTTTCCTAAAAAGAGCTAAAAATCATTAAAATGGATTTTCTCAAATCAAGATGATTTTATAAAAAGAAAAAGAACTGCTTTTAGTCCTCACCCCGAGGGGGTTCGAGTGAAAATGGTTTTTAGTAATAAATATCACATTTTTATGTAAACTCCCTCACCCGGGAGGGTTCGGGTGATCTGGATTCTAAGGGCTGCCTTTTTCTTTGGGTCGAGAACAACGAGAGGCTATAACTAGAGCCTGTTCTTGTTTGATTTGGGTTGTAGGTTTTAGTCTTTCGGAGTTATCGGACCCTTCATTGTTGTCTGCTTGCTGTTCCAACGGAAGAGTGACGGAAGTTTGCGACTCTGTATCGACTACAGAGCACTCAAAAAGGTAACGGTGAAGAACAAGTATCCTATCCCGCTAGTCGCAGACCTCTTCGACCAGCTAGGAGGAGCGAAGTATTTCACAAAGCTCGATCTTCGCTCGGGGTATTATCAAGTGAGAATTGCGGAAGGGGACGAGGAGAAGACCACGTGCGTGACGAGGTACGGGGCCTACGAGTTCCTTGTCATGCCATTCGGCCTGACGAATGCACCGGCAACCTTCTGCACCTTGATGAACAAGTTATTCCATCCCCGCTTCGTGGTAGTGTACCTCGACCGCTTCGTGGTAGTGTACCTCAACGATATCGTCATGTACAGCAACACTCTGGAAGAACATGAGGAGCATCTGCGGATCATCTTCCAAGTGCTGCGGGACAACCAACTTTTCGTCAAAAGAAAAAGTGCTCCTTTGCGAAGGAGGAGGTGCATTTCCTTGGCCATTGGATCGGCCAGGGTCAACTGCACATGGACCACCAGAAGATTCGGGCGATCTGCGAGTGGGAGGCGCCCACGGCGGTGTCCGAGCTACGATCCTTCCTCGGACTCATCAACTATTATCGTCGCTTCATCGCGGGCTACTCCACGCGAGCAGCCCCTTTGATGGACTTGCTAAAGAAGTACCAGTCATGGGACTGGACCCCTCAGTGCGCAAAGGCATTCGGTGGACCTTTTGCAGGTTCGATTTTTTATCGGGAGCATCGTGGGGGTAGACTGTTCGCCGATTCAGGTGGGTACACCCTTAGAACCCCTTTATCGCATAAATTGTTATATTTTCATGGATTATTATATTGGAAAATATTACGGATGCTATGATGTATATTTTGACCTCCGGATGAATGAATGTCGCGGTAAAAGACTTTTTGGACGGTTTGTCCCTATCCGAACGATAGCATGGTCGTTCGGGGCATATTTATGATCAGTGCGACTATTCAAAATCCGGGAGGTGGTTTCGGTAAATTTAAACAAAGGGGATTTTGGCACAGTGGTCAGGGACCACTAAATTGTCAGTTATTGTAAAACTAGATATTTGTTATTGGTGGACCTTGAATAGGTCCGAATGATTCACAGGTGTTCGTGAAGGAGTCATGGACTCATGTTGACCATCTGGTAGAGATGGGTATCCCGATCTGAAGTCGGGAACACTGGCAAATCGGTAGCATCTGACCTTGCTTCTTTCTATTATTTTCTCATGACTAATGTGTGTCAGTAGGATGGTCGTCGGTCACGGTTATTGTGACGACGTAGTATATTATGATATATCTTTTTACCAAAAGGGGTGCACTGAACACGGATTTTGTGTAGCTTATCCGACCGTTGGGCGGCATAAGCAAGAAAAGTGCACTGTTCGTTAATTAAACAATATAAGTCATATGATGATAGAACAAAGGACATTTTGGGGTAGATTCTTGTTATCATATTTGACCGGTGGGTCGGTTTCCTCTATACATCATGGGCAACTGTTTGTCGTAGGACGAGGTTTCAGTTTTGGCATACATCACTTGGGCAACTGACTGTCGCAGGAGAGTTTCATATATGGATATGTGATCGTCATGCTCTTGGCGCTTTCACGCACACCAGCGGTTTGGCCACCGCATGAGTGTACTTTTCCGGAGAGGTGGTCTGATGGATCCGTGATCCCTACGCAGTGATTTGCATGGTGGGAGCCCCTACGGTCGTTGCAGTTTTGCAGCTTGCGGTCGGGGTTGTTTTGCACCGACTTACTGAGCGGGATATGACAGTTTCAGAGGTATCAGTGGATCGATATGGCGGGTATGTTGGGTGACATTGTCTAAGGTCAATAGACCGACATGGCGGCATGTCGGATGACAGTGATGTTTCTCCTATCACGGATTGATCGATAGCGGTACAGTGCTCGAGTGTTTGAGATACGGTTTGGGGTTATTTTGCTACTATAGTACCTTATTTGCACTATGATTATAATTGTTATGTTTTATAGTATCATGGTTTATGTCACTGACTCCCACTGTATGACAGGTTCAATCGGGGAAGGGGATCAGGACGGTGGTGACGACGCTACTTAGTGAGGTATAGGTTTTCCTCAGTCAGGTTCTTCTCATTCTCCCTTTTTGTTGGTTATTTTTTTTTATGGTCGGATATTATGCATGTGGACTTTGATATTGTGGATGTGTGGATGTTGAGACAGTCTTGTTATGTTGGATAAAAATATCTTATGAAACTATGTTTTCAGTTTGTGGTTTTATGGATGCGTTTTGTGGACACGGGTTTTCAAATATAAAAAGGATTTGCGAAAACGGCTTTAGAAAATTGAGTGTCGTGTGAACACTGTTTTTAAACCTCGTGGATTTATCCTTTCAAACATATTGATGCGCCGGGCGTGCGCCGCTTTATGAAATTAAGATAATGTTATATTCAAAGCTTCTACTCTGTTATTTGTAAATCAAATGGTGAATGTGGTTGATGTGTATGTTATATATGTATTTTGTACATGGGGACGCCGTGCATATACAGGGGAGACTCTGTCCGTTTATACAGAGAGATCTTGTATGTGTAGCGGGTCTGTGCACGTGCTAGGGCGGGAGATCTTTAAAAAAAAAAAAAATGATTCCAAAATTCGACGGTTTCCGCTTTAAAATTTCTCCCGGGGCGTGACACTTTTCCAATTGGTTTATACATTAGAAAAATAGTTCCCAGCATACTTTATATTCAAAAGGTCTACGCATTAAATATTATAAATTTACAGTATATCGATTGCTTCTCTTTGTTTTACATCTGGTTCTGCAATTTTTCGTAAAAAAGAGTGTTGTTGTTTAACATGCTCTATTTTTTATTAGTTTCTTCAATTATACTCATGAAATTATACTCCTCTTTATGAACCACCTTTTCTCGTCATTTAATTTGCTCTGCCTATTTTTGAGCATTTGTACAGTGAATTACGGGTGGTCTCATCTCAAAAAACTCTAGATCACTGTAGACGGTGTGGAAAACAGATGCAATGTTCATAGCAACGGTGATGTAGTCAAATTCGAAGATGAACTTAAACTTCGAGAACCAACATTATGCATGCTGAGAACTACCAAATTGACAGCATAAATAAAAGGCTAAATTACAAAAAACCCCCCCTAAAATCCCGCTTTTTCACTTTCCCCCCCTGACTTTTAAAAACCTACATTTTGCCCCCTCCTAATTACGAAATTATCTTTAAGGAGCAACGCGATTAACGGAACAGGACATTTTACGATAATGCCCTTATCTTTGTGCCCCCTCCCTTCCTCTCCTTCGACTCTCTCTCTCTCTCTCTCTCTCTCTCTCTCTCTCTGACGCGGCCACTTCCTCTCTCTAACGCGGTAGCCCAAGACCCCGATCCGTCCACAGTGCCGACGCCGGAGAAGACGACTAACCCGACGGCGGCGCCGGTTTGCGGTTCGGCATCTTGAGGATCGCCGAGGCGAGGGCCGATGGGGCGGAGAAGGAGGTAGAATAGGAGTTCGAGGAGGAGGATGGGGTCGTGAACGAGCGGGGCGTGATCACGAGGCTCCAGCGGCGGCGATGGAGGCGGCGTTGCCCCCGGCGACAATGAAGGCGCATGGAAGAAGATGGGTTTTGAAGGGTATTTTGGGTATATCCACTAAGAAATAGACGGAGCACTCACGGAATGCTGACGGCAGGGGAGTAAATGCATAATTCCGAAATTATGAGGGGGCAAAATGTCGATTTTTAAAAGTCAGGAGAAAAAAATGAAAAAGCGGGATTTTATAGGGGGGTTTTCTGTAAGTTAGCCTAAATAAAATAAGTACTGTGTCCCAGCGTTGGCACTGCACTCGGACTTCAATATTTTAATTTAAAATATAAATTTGAAATTTAAAAATTTAAAAATTAAAATACAAGTATAAATTTAAAATTTAAAATTTAAAATCTAAACTAAAAATTTAAAATTTAAAATCTAAATTTGAAATTTGAAATTTAAAATTTAAAATTTTAAAATTGAATATTTGAAATTTAAAATCTAATTTGAAACTTTAAAATTTAAAATTTAATATCTAAATTTGAAATTTAAAATTTGTAATTTTAAACTATAAATTTTAAATTAAAATTTTAAAAATGATGTATTGAAAGGGTTTGGAAGGGTGTAATAGCTGTACTTTAAATTTCAATGCTTGAATCTTGAAATCTGAATATTTGAACTTTTGACTTCAGATATTTAAAGAGGGTGTTATTTTCAGCAAAAAGAGGATTAAATTCTCGAAATTGTCTTCACCAGTTTATTGGTGAATCTGTGCTGAAGGGAGTGGTCTAGTCCGTTTTTGAATTCGTTGTGCTGGTTGCACTGAAAAGCGTGAAAAACGGAGTCGGCGGAAAATCACGGTAATCGAGTTTTTCCCCGTTAAATGACCAACTTTTGGATCCGGTGTGATCTTCAAAAAAGAAGATTATCATTCTGACGACGTCGTCGAGCTGAGAATGATGGTGCAATCGGATCTCAAATCCGATATCCAGATCTCCCGGAAATGCAATTTGCGCAAGTCGGACTAGAAAATCGGCTTACGGTAATTTCGGATAGTTGCGACATTTTCTGCACCGCGATCTATGAAATCGGTCGTTTGGGGCGATTGGGCTTTTAGCACGCGTTTCGAGAAAATTCAAATTTTTGGAGTCTTGAAAGTGCGATAGGAATCCGAAGTACAAATTTGAAATCGGGTTTTCCGGGGGGGGTGGAACCCGGGACGTGGTGGTAATTTTTGAAAAATGTTAGGTGGAGGGGGGAAGATTAGGATTAGGATTAGGGTTACCGGTCCGAATTAACCCTAACCCCTTTTCCCTCTCATCTCCCTCAGCCGCCTCCACCCTTCTCGTCCATACACCATCTCCGACGAGATTCGAGCCGGAGATCATTGCCGCAGCCAACACCATCCCTGTCGGTGCTGAGGGAGACAGGATCCGGGCCCAGTTGCTCCTACGCCAGCCCGCAGCCGCTGCTGCACGAGGCCGCGCTGCCCCGGCAGTAGCTGCTGTGCCGGCCCGAGCAGCCCTCGGCCCGAGCCGCAGCCTTCGGCCCGAGCCGCACCCCTGCGGCCCAGGCAGCCCTCGAGCCCCGCGGCTAGTGGCTCGCTCCTTGCGCGGCCCTCGAGCCCCGCAGCCCGCGCCTTGCTGCCTGCGCCCAGCGCGCCGCTGCGCGCGTGCCCAAGCCGCGCCAAGCGGCGCACTTGTGCAGCGCGCCCCTGCTCTCGTGCCCTTGCACTCCGTACCGCGCGCCCCTGCTGCCTCCGCACTCATGCACTCTGTGGCCTCACCGCGCGCCCTGCCGTGCAGCGCCCGCATGCTCTGTGGCCGCCGCGCCGAGCCTCAGCCTGACAGAAGCTCGTCTCCATGTTGTTCTTGGCTCAGGGCGGTTCCGGTTTTATCGCGGTCGTCGTCGAGGCGTCATCGAATGCTCGAATCACCGTCTGTCGCTCCGATTGTCGTCGCGTCGCCGTCGAGATCCACCGGATCGGCGCGAAAGTCCGTTTCAACGACGGTGTGACCCGACTTCTCGGTTGCTGTCCGGTTTCCAAGGTTTGGACAGTGGTGCGCCGTTTTGAGTCACGGTAGTGCCTGCAACCACCGTTTCTCCATCTGTCTCGCATGGTACACCCGAAACTTTCTCGATGTTCGTTAAATTTCTTTTATGCATCAAATTATTATGAAAATTGGCGGATCTCTTGTTTTTGTGTCGTTGCGACTCCAATTGATCTGGGTGCAAGTTTTCGGACTCCAAAAGGACCCCGGACAGTGGCACGACTTCCGAGGCATCGCGTGCTGTCCGGAATTAGCGTTGGACTGATTTCGAGTCCGGGATCAGAGGTATGGATCCTGTTTCCTGTAGACCCTTACTTAGTGTAGTATTTTACATCAGTAGGGTTTGTTGGTGCAAATAGCACAAGTAGACTTTCCCGGATATTGCAAACGTTGCGGAAGGGGCCCGGGGACTGTTTTGTCCTCATTAGAATGACGACAAAGTCGATCGGGTCACGTTATTGATCGGGGAGCCGATCGGTGCGACGGTTCGGGGATCGAGAAGTTGTTTCGACAAATTGGAACAGAGGGAATTTTGGCGAAGTGGTTGGGGCCACTAAATCGTCGGTTGATGTTATTGGTTATATTAATCACAAGTTGGACTTTGAATAGGTCTGGGTGATTCACGGGAGACTGTTGGTGAGACAGGTGCTCGATTGTCTACTGGACCGAAGTTGAGAATGTTGTCGATCTGGTGAACTCGACTCCTCTCTTCTTCTTATTATTGTTTCTTTTATTGTCAAGTAACATGTTTATTCTTCCATCACGGTTAATGTGGTTGTTTTAGAATTGCCTTTATTGAAACCTTTTTACCGTAGGGTGTTCACTAAACACAGCTACTTTGTGCTTAACTACTTCTTGAAGCTAGTATAAGCAGAATAGAGCTTAGTTACTTCTCGAAGCTAGTGTAAGCAGAATAGTGGGCTTTCACGGTGGTTTAGAGTTACTTGACGACTTATAATAGAGTAGGGACAATTCTAGACATCTCGACTATTTAGATGTACTTTCTTCTCTATGACATCTAATTTGACTTCAGGGTCGGTTCGATTGGCTTTTAGCCTTGCGACTATTTGTCGCGGTTAGTTATGATCAGTAGATGGCATCTAGGTGGCTTAGATGTATAACCTTCTCCGTTGGCTTTCCGTTTGACCTTCGGGTCGATTTTGTTTGCTTATCATTTTGCGACTACTTGCCGCGGATGGTTCTGACAATTGATGAACATCTCCGTGATTTAGACATATGGTCTTATTCCTTGACATTTCGGTTGACCTTCGGGTCGGTGTTATTAGCTTATCTCTATGCGACCAATAGTCGCGGTTGATTATGATAGGGACAATCATGGACATCTAGATGATTTAGATGAGTGGCTCTTTTCCACTTCTTGTTTGACCTCCAGATCGATTTCACTTACTCATTACTATTGCGACTGATTGTCGCGGTTTGACTGGATCTTTTTACGATCGTCACGCTCTTGGCGCTGTTTCACGCACACTAGCAGTTTGGCCACCGCATCAGTGTACTTTTCCGGAGAGGTGGTCTGATTGATCCGTGATCCCTACGCGGCAGCCTTTGCGTTAGGGGACCCCTTGCGGCTATTGCGGTGCCGCGGTTAGTACGGTTGGGGTTTTGGTTTGCACCGGTATATCGAGCAGGTTTGTGACTTGACCTGAGGTCTGTGAGCCAACATGGCGGTTGTGAATGAGTATATTACAGATTTGCGTGTTTACTAGATGTTCTCATAGTAGCGGTTCTTTCGGTACTCTCTCTTATAGTTTATTATGGTATATCTTTTGTTACCATGGTTTTCGCATTCAGTATTTACATTATCTTACATCGTATTTCACTTGCTTATCCCTCGTGTTGCTCAGTGAGTACGACTTATCCTCGTCGGTGCGTTGTACCCACTGAGAAACATGAATTAGTTGCATGTTTCTCATCCCACTGTTTTTACAGGACCAAGTGGGAATGGGGGATGGGACGAGGATGAGGGCGTTGCATAACAAGCTCGACACTTGCTTTTCGGTTATCTTTTTATCCTTTTTAGTTACTGTTTTCTTTTTCTGATCGCACTAGTAGCATGTGATGATGTGGTGGATAAAACTCTTAATGTTGGAATGGTTGTAATTAAATGATTGAATAGTATTCTGGTTTTTATGATGAATATAAGTTGCGTCTTGTGGACGCGGATTTCGAAAAAAAAAGGTTTTGACAAAATGATTTTTAAAACAGTGCGTCGAGTGGACGTGGACTTTTAAAACTATGTGGCTTTATCCTTTCAAAAATGAATGCGCCAAAGGTGTGCGTCGTTTTCAAATATAATTATGTTAGTTTAAATTCCGCACTCTGTTTTATTATTCTGCTAAATTGTATCGTGTGGTTGATGAATGAACTTGTAAAGTTGTTTACGCCGTGCATATACAGGGGAGACTCTGTCCGTTTGTACAGAGAGAACTTATATGTGTAGCGGGTTTGTGCATGTGCACGTGCCCGGAGCGGGGTTTTTTAAAAAAAGAAAGAAAAAATGCTTCCGCAAAATCAAGGCTTATTCCAAAATTGGAGTTTCAAATTTTGCTCCCAAGGCGTGACAGAGGGTTTGAGGGATAAACTTGTAATTTTACATAACATGTAAGATAACATGCCATCCGTAATACAAGATACTCCCCTGCTCAGTAATATTTTCAGAGTAATCCTGCACCATTTGTAATGCTACATTACCTACCAGATTACAGACTGAATGAAGGAAACACGGTAATCCTGACAGGATTATCTGTAACCTTGACAGGATAACCCTAACCAAACACGCCCTTAACTTAATATGATATCTAGATTAATAATAAATAATAATTACATAATTAATCAAACTAGAAATTAAAATAGATTAACATGTAATGACCAAATTGTCACAAAATTATAGTTTAAGGGACTGAAGTATAATTTAGAGACATATATTTACTACGATTTGATCGAAAAACTTCAATAGTTAAACAGAATGTATTAGCTGATAAAAAAAAATTATGCTTTTGTTGATGATAAATTATGCTTTTGTTGATGATTAATAATGAAATAATTTGATTACCTTCTCTATAAAAGGGAATCTAAATTTGAATGAGAAAAAATAAAATGTATTCCAATTTCTTAACTTAATATGATTTTTAGATTAATAAGAAATAACAATTAAATAATTAACCAAACTAGAAATTATAATAGATTAACATGTAATGACAGAATTGTCACAAAATTTATAGTTTAAAGGGACTGAAGTGTAATTTAGAGAAATATATTTACTGCGCTTAGCCTTTTAATGTACTGCTAACCTAGAAGTTATATGACATGTTAATTATTTCTATAAAATATCAATATTTAGACAGTTAAATTGTTTGAACATTATATCTCTCTTTATATATTCTGATAAATAAACATAATGAAATAATCATATTATTAGCTACCGCCGCAAAGCGCTGGTCATTACACTAGTAGCTAACTAAGCAACTTCATTCACAAAAAATACAGCTTTCCCGAATCATTGTATCAAAAATTCATTATAGAGCATTTAGTTGTGGTTTTAAATGCAAATTAAGAACTAGGACTTGAACTTAAGGTTTTGCAAGAACAAAGTATATGTCCGTATCATTCTTGTTTTATTTACTTAATATTTTCCAGTTTGAAAAAGAAAAATGGAGCTGAAATTACAATCATATTGAAAATCGTTCAAAGCTGAAAATTGTTCAAAGAAAAATCACTCAACCAGCCCAAATTGGCGCCAACACAAAATACACACACACACACACACACACACACACACACACACACACAGATATGCACGTATACATATATATATATGTGTATATGTATACATATATGTATATGTGTATATGTGTGTATGTGTGCATGCGTGTATGTGTGTGTGTGTGTGTGTGTGTGTGTGTGAGAGAGAGAGAGAGATAGAGAGAGAAGAGATGATTTCACCAGTTGCAGTCAGAAAAGAAATGAAAAGTCAAATAATTCTCTATAGATAGGAAGACTAGTAGGCCATAAGCATTTGATTTATCTCACCTTAAACAATCTTTATAACAAGCGATGGCGGCACGGTTGTTTCTAAATACACGAAAAAGCTTCCCCAATGTCAGATTCATTCGTAGAGTTCTTACTTTCAGCGGAATTCCTTCAATCTGCAAAAATATGCATAACATGTTTGTTTCCATCTTTGAAAAGTCAATAAAGTAACTCAGCCAGTAGAACTCTAATTCTTACTCACAATCTGACAAGAACATTCATGCGGCAAGAAAATATTCTAACAAGAAAAAAGAGTGTGACTTTATCATAAGTGTTGCACTCAAAGAATCACATGCTTCAGCATGAACAAGACAAATCTCTACTGCTCTGTTAAAGCTTTATTAACTACTATGCAAAAAGCACACCAACATATAATGTAAGGATTGTGATATCCAGACATTTCTACTTAGTCCATGAATTTCACTTAAAATGCTTTGATCCCTGAACCCTCAATATTTCAATTCCACTCTTCGCCAGAAGAAAATCATGGATTTCTGTAAATTGATCACTTCATCTCTTCTAAAAAATGACTTCCTTATTGTAACACCCCATGCTTTTAGATTTTTTTGTTTTAGGCCATTTCTTTTAAAATTTGGACCTTTTTGTAAATATCGAAGGTTGAGGGGCCTGGTGGCATTTTGTACTAATTAAAATCCTAAATTATCTCTTTTTCAACCGTCTCTCTCTCTCTCTCTCTCTCTCTCTCTCTCTTCCTCCCCAACGATCCATTCCTTCTTCCCACACCCGCACGCGCACGCGAGCCTTCCCGTCGTCGTCGTCATCCGTGGCCGCCGCCGCCGCAGCAGCCACCCTTCTCAAGCACAACCAACACCTTTGGTTCACCGTCGACAAGATCTCATCATCGACGTCATCGTTTCCGTCTTTGAAGAGGTTCTTTTCCTTTCATTTTTCCCTCTTTTACCAAATCTTGAGAACATCCATTTTCTGGTCATATTATAGGATTATATTTGGGTGTTTATCTCTTCTTCTTATTTGAATTTAAATTAAAATCTGATTCGTTTCGATCTAAAATTACTATTGATTGTGTCATTATTTCTACCATTAACTCTTTTGAGTGTTTCTACCATTAATTCCATGAGGATTAGTTGTATTTCTTCTCTACATTCTACATACTTTTCAGATTGCCCACCAACTATTTGACAAAATGCCTAAGAGAAGGCAAATGTCGTTTTTGTATCTAATTTTAATCCCATCTAATTTCCGATTGTAGATTATGTTTCAATATCAGAAAATCATCTTTGTGCACCAGAACCTTCATTTAATATTTTAATTCCATTCATGTTATCTTGCACTTTTGAATAGTTTAATTCTTAGAGTTCTACATTTTTTTTTTTGGTTGATAGTCGAGTTTCCGTTTAGTTATCATTCTAAATCTTTTCCTTGCTCGATCTCAACCTATTTGTTAGCATTTATAACCCACATTATTAACTTTTGTGAGTCTATCCGAATTGGTTGTTTATATATCGACTTCTCTTTAGAAACTCAATCGGAAACTAATAAGTTTGTGATTGTCTAATTCTATACTTTGTGCTTGTGATGTTGGTTGTTCATTATTTTAGGTTTCGTTCATTAGATCGTTATTTTGTGTTTTATACAAGGATTTAAGTGCCTTGTCACGGAGTCATGCCGAAAACTTGCCGGCACGGTGCGTGCCGGGCCGATGAGTGCCGGTCACAAAAAGTACATGTCTGCCGACACATAATGGCATAAAATGTTTATTTTCTTTAGCAACAAAATTTTCTAATTGCTTATTATATATTTTTATCAAATATTTTGAACTTTATTGAAAAAATTACTTAGTATTTTGAAGAAAAAAGGGTTTTGAGCTGTGTCATCAGCATTGGGGGTTGTATCGTGCCGGTATCTTGTTGGCACGATCCGGCACGGTGGATACGGCCCGTGCCGATTGATACTTAAATCCTTGGTTTTATATTATTCTTTTAGCAGCTTATAGAGAATCGTAATTTTTAATTTAGGCTCCGGTGATTGACTCTCTACGCATTTTCCGCCGGATAACTTCTTAGCTTAGAAGCTACTTTTAAGGTAAGCGGCCGGACACCCATTAGTTTCTTTACAATATAGTATAGAAAAATATTCTGATTATAAAAAAATTCTTATTTTGCAGATTTTAAAACTAAGAATTAAGCATATTATTACACATTTCTAAAAATTGTGTTTTACATTTGATTGACAATTCATTTTAGTTAAATATTTCTGAAATTTGATAATTTGTTTTGAAAATTAGTGATTGGGTAAGTATTTTAAATTATAATGTCTCTTGATATTCTGCTATACTAATGTTGGTCATGTCAACATGTACTCTATTATAGAAGCTAGCTTCGTCTCTGTATTACGCCTCTGGGTACCTGCGCTTTTGAGCGTTTTTGTTTTGTATTTGCGCTTGAGTGCCTCTATTCTGTTTTGCGCCTACGAGTGTCTCTGGATCTCGCCAACGGATCACTCTATATAGTTAGTTACCGGAGACTTATTTATTTTAATTTCGTTTGACTGTCGAAAGAAAATTACTTTGTTATTTAATAATCTCTGTTTTCTGAAATTTTGCAAACAGAACTTTTGTTATTTATTTCGTTGTATGCTTAATCCGACTAATATGGTGTATGGTTGCTTATCCAGATACCGAGACTGTTTTGCCGGGCAAGGGCGGGTCCGAATGAATGCTAGACTTAGTCGTCGTTGAGTCATTCTTTTTATTTTGTTTATATCTAGTGTAGTTAGATGTGATTAGTTAGACTTTATATCTAGCATCTAGTTTATTTGCTTGTGCTTTGTTGTCTTTCTTCGTTGTTAATTGTGGAATCTGTTAAATCAAATTTTTCTTTGGTATTTTTGTTGTAGACTTTAGTTTTTCAGTCGTAAGAATTAGTTTTGTTGCCTCATGTTTCTGATTGTTTAAATTCGATAGTTTTCCTTGCGATCATCGTTCTACATGTTCTTCGTTTCGTTCTGAAGTCTTGTGTATTTGCTTATCTAGCAAATATGTGGCGTCAGTTACGCTTCAGGTTCAGGGCGTGACACTTATTGAGTGTACCTAAGGCAGGGCTGAAAGGTCATTTTATAGGGAAAGGTTGCATGTTGTCAGATTTCTTTTCATTTCTAGCAGCCAGGAATGCACTCGTGATATATGAGAATTCAGGAAATAAAATGTTTAGATAAGTACAGAAATTTAAGTTGATAGATCCATACATTTTATCTATAAATAATTATTAAATACAGATACCTCCGGTTTGAACCTTTGTACGAGCAATACAGTGCACAGTAACTTTCTACAATTTGAGAATGTGCAATTTAAGAGTATATGATAAAAAAGATTTCAAGCAAAACCTCAGCAAGCGCAGCTCGGTGCTCACTTAGCGAGCAATGGCAAAGAGTAACCTTGAATTTCACCTGCCATATAAAAACACACAAAATAGTAAAACATCCTCACTCTTCCATCTTTGCAAATAAGAAAGGTAAAAATAATTCAGAAGAAATTTTAAGCATAGCAATTTGAACAATTTGGTGGAATACTTTTTTCATGGAAGGTAACAAACCTCATTCTCGTTAATGGTAGAAACACTCAAAGAGTTTGGGGAGGACGATCGACTCGATGTGGTTAATGAGCTTCTAGAATTACCTGTTGCTTGTCTCGGGAAGCTTTTGCAATGTTGCAATGCTTGTTTGTACATATTCTGTTAACAAAAGCAAGTAAAAAAGAGTTTCCACAACGAACAAAATAATATACTTCACGTCTAAAATATATAACATCAATACAAAAAGAAGATGAGATCAACTAACATCAGGGATTGTTTAAAGAAAAGCATACGGATTTCGTGCTCAATTACTTGAAGAATACCCATAAAGATGACTACTAGAGCTAGCTAATGAAGGTAAGGCAACAGATAAATGAAGAGAAGAATATTCAAATACTTGTATAAAAGGACGAGTTGGAGAGCTCTACTCCCGCATGTTTAGTGAAGCCAAAGATGCAACAGCAGGACAAGGCTAATAGCGTTAGCATCTTGCTAGCCTTGAACCAGAAGCTCAAAATGCTTAAGACCAAATTACTCACACTAGGGTACAAATCCTTATGTCCCTCAGTTCCGACTTTATCCAATGTAAGACTATTAGGGCTGATAAACTCTGTATAGTAGGCTATGACATCCTCATTAGGCCCAATCACCCAAGTCTCAATATCCCCTCAATACACATACATGGCCGATTCCGAAGGTATGAAGCCCGCCAAACTATTGCCATTCTCTATAGTGCCCTCTCCCCGGACCTAAGGTAACACTATCAATGGACAATCACTTGGGTCCACATGCTAGAACCCCAGAGAGTAGCTTCAGGATCATATGCAACAGATTGATTAGTCCGCCAATATTAGCAACTTGTTGGGCCTAAACTGACAGCTCAAAATGCTTAAGCCCAAGATACTCATACTAGAGAACTAATCCTTACATTCCTAAAGCACAGCACCTACTCCATCCACTGTAAGATTATTAGTGTCTCACAAAACATATGAGACATGAACAACATGATCAGATTATAAGAAATACGAAACATAAGCAAAGTAATAAGACAAGAAATAGAATGGAGTGGAATACAAATATGAAATTTCGATTGGTTGTAACGAACCAACCCACAAGCACTAATAACTCACTACACCCAAATTACCGGTCAAAATTGCTTAAGCCCAGTTATTAGTTCTACCGTGCACGTCACATATAAGCCCTTTTCGCTCTCCCACATAATCCGATATGGGAGTATTGAGATGTCACATACTCCCTGCGTTTTAGGCCTTGACATGTTCGTCAGCCCAATCACATACATAGCTCAAAATCACCAAAGCCCACCTCACACTTCCAACAGGTGAGTCGGCTCTGACACCAGCTGTAATGATCCAGCCCATTAGTACTAATAACTCATTGGGCCTAAACTACCGACCCAAAATACTTAAAACTATTTATTAATTTTAGTGCGCCTGTGACATATAAACCCCTCACACTCTCACACATTATCCGATGTGGGACTATTGAGATGTCACATTGGTCTAGTTTATCGGCTTGCTGTCTTCATTAATAACTATATAAGATTATAAAATTATAGTAACTGCATATGCTTCCTTTTTGTACAGCATTCTAAAAGGTAGAGATAGTCTGCAGGTTGCCTGTCACATAGGCAATCGATCTATATTCATCATAAGTCATCAACCAAAGAAAAAAAAAAAAAAAGAATCTACATCAATTTTACTGCAAGATATTAGTATTTACCAGTGCCCTACGAAATTCCTTTTCTCCAAATAAAGCATCACCTTGAAGCACCTGCCATAGAATTTTGAAATAGATAAGGGGCGGAAAGAAGAAAAATGTGACTATTATGAATAAGAAACAGTAAAAGGTAGCTAACCAATGTAAAATGAAATTAGTTGCATCTCTAGGATAGAATTTGACATGCTTATACTCTAACTGAAAACATAATCATCATTGTAGGATTTGATTTGGAGAGAAAACGGTACGAAAATTGAAGTTCCAGAGCAAAAATGAGAAGAAAATAAAAATGTAGGAAAACACTGTTCACTGTACCAGGGACCAGTCCATGGAGGGAAGGTCCGGTCTGTTCGAGGACAGGTCCGTGGAAGCAACGTCCGTTCCGTGGTCGCGAAAATTCTAAAAATTGACGTTCAGGGACTAGTCCGTGATGGAAAGACCAGTCTGCCAACACCCAGAATGCCTATTAAAAGGGCAAAATGGTAATTTTAGGTGGTGAGGGCTTTTATAAAGGGTCCCTCTCCCTTTTTCTCCACTGTACACCCACACCACACCACCACGCACAGAGAGAGAGAGGAGCTCTTTCTGTCTCCCTCAACCGTTTCTCCCTCTCTCTCTAGAAACGCCGCCGAGGGTGGAGATCGAGCTCGAGAGCCTCGAAGGAGTGGTGGATCGAGCTCTAGCATGCATTACGACTTGAGAAGGTCGCGGCCCGAGGTGAGGGTTTCGATTTTAGATTTAGGGTTTTTGTTAAATCCCTTAAAATTGAGATTCTAGTAATCCCTAAATACTTCTAAGATAGATTAATTAAAAGAATACCATGGATTTTGGGTGTTCTTGAGAAAAATGAAAATCTAATGTTAGAGTTGGAGTTTTTGTATTTAAGAGATTTGGAACCAAATTGATCTTATAAATATCTAATTGAAGGTTAGAAGAACACGCCTAACAACTTTAATTTGAAAACGGCATGGCCTCGACAATCAATTTGAGGAAGCGCAGTGAATCGACATTAGAAGCCCGATTGCAAGTGTCTACAAGCAATCGGGGGCGTCCTGAAATGGGTTGTGTTGTACCAAAATGACTTGGTCACATCTCATGTCTAGAGATATTTTATATAAAAGTATTGATGCATGAAATAGTATAACTTGTAGATATAAATTATATGGTACGTAGACGAATCAACTACCATTGGATACTAGGAAAAATGTGCAGACCTATATATGTATTTATGCGCATACCTATGCCGCGGGCTAGAATTAGGTTGACATTCTCTAGGGGTTTAGAGAACTCAACATTAGACTAGAAAATATAGTGACATGAGACTTAGGTTGGATAATATAGTGGTAGGACAACCACTTGGACTTGTGTAACAATGAAATCCAGAAAGATTGACAAGTAGGGTAAAACATAGAACCCTTAGTGACATGATTAAGGTGAGATAAACCTTCAAGTAAATGTAGCTCAAGAACATAATTGTGAACCTAGTGCCATCTAAAATAGGTTGAGAACCTCAAATATATCCATTGAGTCGATCTGTGACTTGGATGTCGAGCGGTGCTTAGTGTCTTGTTGAGTATTCTGCATATAACCAAAACTTGCAGGGGTCAAATGAGCTATTTTAGCATTCGCTCTTGGGGGTCACTCTCCCAAGGCTAGGTCCTCCGGAGGTACACTAGGCAAGCACGCTCACTCTAGCTATTAGGGTGTCGATTGGGTGATGAATGCGATGCACGATCTCTGGTGATGGATGCATAGTACAACCCAATGAGGTGATGGACATTGGATACAGCCCATGAGGCGCGGTGCAGGCTGGGACTATACCTTGTGTGAGTCCCCGAGTTGATTGGGTTTATGGTTACATTTGAATAACGGAATCGAGTCAATGCATAATTGAGACTTGAGCCCTTCTTTGCTTTGTGCAGCTTGTTGCATAGTGAGAAACCTTAAGGCTTCGTTTGGTTTCGGAATAAACCGGAAAAAACGTAAGTTATCCTCGCTATTATGCCAAACGGTGCAAAAAAATGACAAGAATAGCTATTCCGGTCAAACCGGATTATTATAGGTAATTCTAGAATAACCCGGGAACAACTATTCCATTATTTTAGAGGAATAGGGTTATTCTCATGTAATAGTTAGTTTATTAAAGATAATTAAATTAATATAAAAGTATAGTTATATTATATATATAATTTTATAATATTTTAAAATATCTTATAATATACAACAATAACAACAACAACATTATTATTACTATTATTATTATTATTATTAGCAGTACTACTATTATTATATTATATAATATTATATTATTTTTATTACTTTTATAAATTTATTTATATTATATGTTATTCTAAAATATACAAAATAATATAAAATAAAATATTATATAAGATAATAAATATATTAAATATATAATGTTCTAAAATATATTGTCTTTAATTATTTATATATAATATTTATGAAGTACTTTTATATATTATTATTGAAGTATGTTATATAATAATATTAAAATATTTTATATAATAATATGATTATAACAAGGATTTAAGTATCCATCGGCACGGGCCGTATCCACCGTGCCGTACCGTTCCAACAAGATACCGGCACGATACAGCCCCCGTGCCGATGGCACAGTTCAAAACTCTTTTTTCTTAAAATTACTAAGTAATTTTCTTAATAAAGTTCAAAATATTTGATAAAGATACATAATAAGTAATTAAAAAATTTTATTGCTAAAGAAAATAAATATTTCATGCCATTATGTGTCGGCACGCATGTATTTTTTGTGACCGGCACTCATTGGCACAACTCGGCACGCACCGTGCCATATCGTGCCGGCAAGTTTTCGGCACTACCCCGTGCCACAGCACTTAAATCCTTGGATTATAATAGCATTAGATATAATATTTTAATTATTTTATAATAAAAAAATATATTATTTTTATATGCATTATTGTACATATATTAAATATTTTATGGCTAAATTACATAAAAACCCCCTGTAAAATCCCGCCTTTTCACTTTCCCCCCTGACTTTTAAAAACCTACACTTTACCCCCTCCTAATTACGGAATTATACACTTACCCCCTGCCGTCATCGTTTCGTAAGTGATCCTGTGATCCTGTGACCACATTTGATGTGCTGTAGCATCATCGCTGCAGTCATTGGAGCTGTGACTTCCTCATCAACAGTATCAACCCTTCAACCACTTACGAAACAATGACGGCAGGGAGGTAAGTGCATAATTTCATAATTAGGAGGGGACAAAGTGTAGGTTTTAAAAGTCGGGGGGAAAAGTGAAAAAGCGGGATTTTACAGGAGGGTTTTCTGTAATTTAGCCATATTTTATATATAAAAAATATAGATAAGGATAATTTTGATATTTTAAAAAAATTTAATCAATCTTTTGTACTATCCTTCATTATTCTTAATAAAATTACCAAACAAGATTTTAGTTATCCTAAGGAAAAAGAGGAAAAAGAAAATATCAAACCAAACACAAAGTTTATTTTATTTCTTTATATCCTAAAATACTAGGTTATCTCAATAATAAAAATATTTATTCCTTCAAACATTATTCCGTTACCAAACGCAGCCTAAAAGTAGAGCCAAGTAAATTCAGTAATGATTTAGCAAGTAAAACTTAATAGCATTATATAACATATTTCGTTACCGCATATGTAGAGAGGCATAGTATAGTATTTATTTACACATATTATAGATTTTAATGCTTAGTCGATTACAACTTATTCTATTTGTTCATGCTTATATTGTCTCCTTTGGACTTGGTGGGTTGAGCTTCTCCCCTGAGTGGTCGTATCCACTAGAACTATTTTTATAGTTCTCACCCCACGTCTTTTAGGTCTATCCATATCGGCAGCGGCGGCAATAAGAGGGAAGGGCATAGCTCCCTAGATAGAGACCTTCCTACTTTGGTGTTCCTATAGAGGTACCCTTGGATGATGTGTATAGAAAAAGTATAAATAAGAAATAAAGAAAAAAAAATTGAAAAGTCTATTTTTGGTTGTTAAATAAAAGAAAAAAGAATGTAAGTGTATGATGTGAATGCTTGTAATAGTTTAATAGTTTATATTTTCTGTACTCTCCTTGCACAATCTCTGTATAAACTCTATTTCTGCTTGGAATGTCTTGATTTGTACTAGTTGTGACACTTTGGGTTAACAGAGAAAATTTTGTCCATTCGGCGGGTCTGTGCGCGTGCCCGAGCCGACCAAATTGGCGGTCTCGGGGCGTGAGAGAGAGAGAGAGAGAAAGAGAGAGAGAGAGAGAGAGAGAGAGAGAGAGAGAGAGAGGTCAATCTCAATCGTCATTAGACAACATTTGTAGCTCAAATTTAGAGAATGATTCAATAAGAAAATAATATAAAGGGCCTTATCAATTGCCATTTAAGTTCAAGGATAGCTTGAAATAGAATAACGAAAATTCAAATCAAATCTACAAAGAAAGAAGGTATTCAACAATATTGTAGCCTATTTTCAATATAGCAAACTGTAAAATAATTAGATAAGAGTATATAGTTTCTTATTTACAAATCGTCAATGCTAAGAAAAAGTGAAACTAAAAGGTTTCAGGAAACTTAATAATTTAGCACACATATGCTAAAAATTTGCCATCCGACCAATGAAACTTACCAGATACTCAGCTCTAAGTGAAGGACTTGCTTCAATATTTGCACCAGATGAAGATACAAGAAAGCAACCCTGTCAAAGTTCAATCATCATTTCTCGTTGAGAATAGTTTTCACAAGCATATTTAATAATAAAAAAAAAGTAACTTGATAGGTCATCAGAGTAAGCATGAGTATAAAATGAGCTATTGGTTGTGCCATATAATGCCTAAGAAAATGAATTTTATTTCCTCCACGCAGAACGTCTTGATTTTTATTTCAGTGTTAAACTCTTTGCAAGAGAAACTAATAAAGCCAGTTTGGTGCATTAAATTGGAAGAAAGGGTGTGATGAGGTCAGGTGGTTGGTCAAATGTGCATAAAGTAGTAGAGAATCAACTAAAGCTATGAGCTTACAAAATAGGAGGTTGAGGAATAAAAAGACCGAGAATAACTACAAGGATAACATACTCCAAGCTAAATGATATGAAATACTATGCAGAACAAGGTTTACCGACTACGTAAGTGGCTTCATGGGTACTTCAATATTGTCCATAGCAAACAGCATTCAAATACTTCACCACAGAGCCGACAATTCAACCAAGCCACCACGAGCAGCTTGACCTTGGATCATTTTTTCCTTAATGTAGGTCAGGCTGTCAGCTCAAATGAAATTTCAAAAGAGCTGAGAATGAGCATTGCAAAGAGGCTCAAAATGAATGACAAGCCAACACTAAGAATAGTTTCGCTCCCTCGATCATAACAGGATTACATATAATCAATCGCGCACGTGCAACGATCAATATTTGCACATACATGCAAACTTCACACGCATGCATGAACACACATGCCAGTATGCCACACACAAAGGCACATATGTGTAATCTAAAATATTTAAAATACACACACACACACACACACACACACACACACAGGTGGAGCTACAGTCAAGAGGATCTAGACTCCAATTCTTGATGCTAGAGCATCTAAATTGGTGACCTGTTCCTGTTAGTGTTTAAAGTTTGAAAAACTAAAATTCATGGGTTTTGGATGCAACAATCTAATACATAGGGAGTTAAAAGAAAAATGCGAGCAATGATGCTTCCAAGAATCATCAAAATCTAAGAAAAGCATAAGGAAACGAAAGAGTTCATATCACTACACAAACCACTAAAGCAAACATATACGATCCGAGCCACTAAACACTGCCCTACTAGCCACAAAACAATCTCAAAATGTCAAATTAAGATGAAGAAACAATGTCTAGGATCCCACAAGATGCAATTCATTGCCTCCTCATGGTATCAAAACAGAGCAGAATCCTAAGTTCAAATCCTTTCTTTCAGGCTCCTAGTCCTACTTAATTTAGGGCCATGTCTTGGGCCTATCAAAGTAGATCGAAGCTAAAATATTGTTGAAACCAAAAAATATCGTCACATGGAAAGAGATGCAGTCAAATAGGAAAGTGACACGTGGCGCAGATATAGAACCAAAAGGGTTGGCCGATAGAACCTTAGGCCGATAAGAAACGACCTTATCTCAGCTAAAGCCAGCTCCGATCGGCTGCGCAAAGGAAATCGAGTCATCAGTTCCCTCAGTCGATCGATAACGAAGGATAAGAGCGAGATCAGAGCTCGGTCAAAAATCGGCTTCACGAGCCGAAGGAAAGTGAAAACCGAGGCACAGAGGTACCGATCCTAACAGAGAAAGGTCCGGAGATATAGGGCGCTAATTTCGTAATAGACGTGAATATGGCAAGTGGCGCCCAGTATCAATGATCGCCGAGAATCACGTCTCGGCGCACAAATCTCGGGGATGAACTAAGGAAGAAAAGAGCCACTATTCAGTCAAGAAGAGACGACCTCAAAGGAAAGTGGTTGAGATACGCGATGATTCCCCGCAAGTCACACCGTTGCCCAAAATAGCAGATACACATATGGCTCGAACTAGTATAAATAAGCGAACCAACTAGGAGAAAAGAGGTCATGCAACCTCGTAAACCGGTGACCATCCCTGCTATTCAATACCTTCAATACCTGCATCTATTGCTTTTCTAGATAGATTTTCCTACCAACGTTTACAGCTTTCCTTACCGCCTTCCTAGATAAGTTTACAGTTTTTTTAGGAGTAGTCTTAATTATAACCGAACCTTATAACTCGTTCTTCCAAAGCAATACAATATTCAATCGGCTGTTCAGGCATATCAATTCATGTTTTCGAATTCTAGTTCGGTTATTTTAGGCCGAACCGTGTCTCGAGTTTGATAGAGAAGAACCCAGTCGAGAGGATCCCTCCTCGACCTAATCGTTTGGCACGCGGTACATCACATCAGAGAGTCATTTTTGAAGCCGATCGCAGACCGGACCAGGTCAACGGTCAGCGCAACATTTCGGCACCAACAAATATTAAAACACCGTTCTCAAACAAACAACTTAGAGCCCGTCTACTATTGCAGTCCATCTAATCTAACATAAATAAGTAAAATAAAGTTACTATATGCGAAATGTGATATTACTTAAAAAAAAAAAAAAAAACAAACAAACAAGAAAAGCATTTGTTTCTTAGGATAAAAAAATAAAAAGGAGAGAAAAAACAGAATTGGCCATTATGAAAGGTTAATTTGAGGAAGAGAAATAATTCAAAGGCATTTCTGATGATTGAGAGCCTAAGAAGAAGAGGGATACCAGCATTTGAGCGGAGTCGAAGAGGCCGTTGTCGAGAAGGGTGCTCATCTGATCCTTCGGGACCTCCATTCCCTCCCAAGAGATTCAAGTCGAGCGGAGAAAGAACTCGACCTACCTAGGCAGTAGGCAGGCGCAGTTGTTGGGGGGACGCCGATGGCAGTGTCGGGGATCCCCAGAAGGCGCGTTGGGGGCGGAGGGAGGCCCGGCCGAAGAGGTCGAGGTCGAGGTCGAGGTCTGAACTCTGTACTATGTTACAGCAAAAATAAATAAATGCAACACAAATAAAATGTTGCCCAATTTATACACTTTATGCAAAATTTGCTTTATTAAAAAAAAAAAAATACTGGAATGTTTGAAAACATATTGTGCTCTTTGCTAAAATATAATAAGATTTAAGTAAGAGTATGGTGCATAATTTAAAATTGTGCTACTATTTTTTTTTTTTTTTTTTTTTTTGCTTATTATATTTAATTTTTAAATTTTTGCATTATGTAAGAATTCTAGTTTTTGGAAAAAAAAAATACATGTAATTATGATTTATCAATTATATTTTTTAAAAAAAATATTGTTTATTAATGCTAGATTCTTATGAGATTTTAAATTTTTAAATGTGCAACATTTTTTTCAAATTGTGTAAAGTATATACTGAAATCGTGCAACATACTCTTTAATAGTACAACAACGTGATCAAAAGTACAATTTTTAATATTTTTTAATAAAAATTTTAAATGCTAAATTATTTTATACTATTTAAAAATATATTATACTATTTAATAAAAATTTAAAAAAATTGGAGAAAATAAAAAAGACTACAATACTTTAAAAAACTAACAATTAACTCTTACAACGCACGTATATAAGAGAGAGTCCGACTATTATACTATCGATAGCACTAAGTACTTGTATTTTTCGCCGTTAGATCTACTTTTTTGATCATTTCGATTCCTTAGGTCATACAAATAACGTTATACTATTAATAATATGGTAATCTAGTTATATATATATATATATATATATATATATATATATATATATATATATATATATATATACTAGTTTAGTTCAAATACAATATAGATGGCAAAAAATATTAAAAGTAAATTTATTTATAAAATGCATAAGCGAAATGAAAAATTACATTGTCGTATTTATCCAATTAATAAAAGATTTGCATTAGTAGATTAACATTTTATTTTTTATCTTAGATGAGTTTTGTTGTATATAGATGAGTTTATTTATACTTTTTCTTTCAAATAAATAGATACGTTCTTCTCTCCCGTTTGGATAAAATTTTAAAAATATTTGTCACGTCCCGAGGTCGAAACTGCGACCCGAACCCGCCAACAGATCAAACTCTAATCTGTCACGCCCCGCGGTCGAAACTGTGACCCAGATCCGTCAACAGATCCGCCGCCCATACGGGAAGCCCCGTATAGACGAAGCGACTAACATGCAAAAGATCATACTAACCACTATGCAGATATCAGAGCGAAAAAGTAAACTGCAGAAATATATAAATACAACTCAAAATAGTACATGTCAGATCCTCACAATACAAATATCTTTCCAAAATAAAGCTCTCAAATAAAATAAATACAAGATACCTCCAAACTACTAACAGTACTAAAACATCACCAAAAAGGAGTACCTCTACTCTCTCGCTAAAAACGGGTAGGGATCTAACTCGCGACTCCCTTACTTCGGTCAGATGGAGCAGCAACAGGAGCAGCAGGAACTGGAGAAGAAGTCCCTGGAAAAAGGTCACCAACAGCGGGTATGACAACTACAACCAACAGTAGTTCTCAGTGGGTACCGCCACCAAGCCCGACGGTCTGCTCACTATGTCTACTGGAGGCATAAAGTAACAAATGTAGTACTATAAAGGAAAGGCTGGAAATAACTCTACAGCTACTATGCCTCTATCTAAATGCTCAAGGGTGAAACAGATGAAACATGATGCATTTACTACCTCTCGATAAAACAATCACCCAATCTACACTGATTGCCACATAGGGTCCAGTCAAACCTGCGCCCACCTACTGCCATTACATCCAAGGAGGACTAGACTTACGTAGGGCATCCGTGACTGCCCAAAAAGGGCCCAGCCAGAAGGACTGCGTCGACAAGTCGCGATAGCAAAGTAACAGGCCTAGCTCCGGAGCGGCACTCGAGGGGCGCGACCCCACCGAGGAAAGTATCCGTGCATCTTTGTCGAGCTCAATATGGCTCATGCAGGATATAGTCCAAATCCACGATCAACAAGATCGACAGTACCCAAATCATATCTCTAACTCATTGGCTGGAAATACTCGATAGCCGGGACCCACCGTCGACTCAGACGGCTCCCAAGACTAGCACTAATCTAACCACAACTACCAGACTCTACTCGGCCCCCAGGCATGAGTGTAACATGCATCATGCATCCCACAATATCCTGACTACTCGGCCCACTACCCGGGCGAGGAACACTCTACGTCCAGGAAAAACGAATAAAAGTGTGGGAGCATCTAAAGCATAAATAAACTAGCCCAAGTTAGGGTTTTCTACTAGTCTGGTTGAAACATGCAACATATGACGGGGTGCTAGGTCAAAGTTTCAATAATAGCATTTAATTAAACTGAACATAAATAGGGAACACTGTCAGACATGATCCCCATATCAACCAAAATAAATATCATCTCCCTCAATATGCTCTCAACTAGCATAGGTGACCACAACCGTCAGATAACTCACAACCTCCTCTAATAATCAAATAACATGCAAGTTCACAAATTCATTAGAACACTCCATGATTTCAGTAAGCATTAATTTCCCCAAGCCTAGAAAAATTCTCATGCTTACCCCTCAAACATATACGTGGTACATTAACATGCATACTGTAATAATCCGAAAAATTTTATTTTTAATAAATAGATTAAAAGTCAAATTTGAGTTGGTTTTGAATTTAAAAGACTTTTGTTGACTTACTTAGTCAATTGCCAGTGTGCAAGTTGCACGATTTACGAGACAAAAAGGCTATTTTCTAATCCGGACATAATTTTGGAAATCCGAGTTGACCGTTGTGATCGTCTCGTCGAACTGAGCAAGATTCATATTCAGCACTTTTCGATCTGACGGTCGGATCTTCCAGAAATCAGCAAAGAAGCGGACAAATTACCGCGACCAATGTAACAGCTGTGCACAGTATTAGTTAAGTTGTTACTGTAGATGAACGGTAACCCCCTATTTTGAATCTCCCTCGGTTGCAACGCTGATCAATTCGCTGTCTAGAGTCCGAACATAGTCGTCCAAATAGTCGATTTGATCAGTTTCGTCGTCCTGAACGCAATGGCGCTGACGGAATTCCCGTTTGACGACCCTAAAGTCTCGAAAAGCGTTCTAAACTGTATTTCTGTACAGTATTGATGGATCGAGAATTTATCCGGGCGTTTCGCCGAAAAATGAAAATCGCCACCTGATAGGTTTCGATGAGCCGGACGTCGTGGCAAAGTTCATTTTTCGTTTCGACGACTAGAACACCTCGAAAAGCATGAAACAAGGCGAAAAACGCAGTAATTGCACAATAATCCCTATAATTGTGCCTCGATTTTCGTGCCACTGGTTTAGTGAGGGACCTAGGTGTGAGATAATATTGCTATGAGGGTCTGGGTTTGAATTTGCTAGCTTAGAGGGGGTAAAGTGCATTTGTTTCACCTTTTACCTATATATATACAACACCTACTCGAGCTAGGGTTCCAAGGAACCCTAAACCCCGAGGTGTATGCCCTAGCCGCCCCCCTCAACCACCTCTACACTTCCTCTACCGCACTCCACGGGAGCCCCCCACCGGCCGCCGCTTCATCGCCGGAGAAGCCCAAGAAAACGAGCTTGGACTCGGGTTTTGGTGTTGTTGGAGAAGGAAGCATCTGGGGAGGCCAAGGTTGTTTCAAAACCTTCCTGTGAACCCCTCTGTGAGGTCGACACCTAGCCTGGGTGAAGCCGCCGCCGAGCGCCGCCGCGGCCATCACCCTTCTTCTCCAATTATTCCGACGAGGTAGGTTTCCCTTCTTTCTCCGTTTTCATGGGTTTTGAACCCATGCAGTCATCTACTGACGCCGTTTAGGTCCCTTCTGTAAAGTCCCGAATGCTCGGGTGCTCCGGTTAGCCGGCGGGCATAGCTGGGCCGTCGGAACCCTAACCTTGGCAGGATCCGAGCGGGGAGCTCAGCCAACCGCTTAGAACGAAATCAGCCACGTTGGGAAGGATCCTCTGGTCGACTGCAGCCGCTCCACAAGATTTGAGGATCATCGGTTGAGGATCGAGGCGGTGCGGGCGTGCCCTAGATCCAGGTCGTCTTCCTCACGGCCGAGCTTCGCCGCCCGGCGCTGCCGGTGCCCCTCACCTCCGGCAACACCCATGGCAAGCTCCGCAGCACCAAGAGGAACCCTCTTGTGCCCTTGCTCGGGTCTCGAAGTCCGCTGTTGAAGATCCGCCATTAGAGGCCGCAAGCTCGCCCGAGCTTCATCCCCGGCGGTCGCCGCCGCACCCAGCCATCGCGGAGTGACACATGTAAGCACATTTGATCTTTTAATGAGGTTTCGTGGTGTTGCATGGAGTTCTTGACGTAAAAATCCTCATCACTGTGGTTGCTCCATTGTTGTCTTCAAGCTCGAGATCCGGCTGTCGCCGCCGCTCCGGATCGCCGGCCGACCACCCAGGTGACTTTTTCTGGTCGAGGGCACCCCTTATTTGCCTTTACATGAAATCCAGTTGCCTTTTGTGACCCAAGTTCCATCCTTGCTGTTTAGGTGGCCGAGGTGCTCCTTCCCGGCCAGCCGCCGCCCAGAGCCGCCGGCGTCGGGTTGGGTCAAGACTGAGATTCATTTGGGGCCAACCTCCCACTGCTGCTTGCCTCTACTCCAAGCTTGAACCCAAGTTGATCAAGAATTGCCCAACCCGAGTTCTTGCTTGAATCGAGGGTTGCTCCGGCCGACTTCTCCGGCCATCCTCCGGCGCGCCACAGGTGAGCACAACAATTCCTTGTCATTGCTGAGCACCATGCTCACAGTATGGCACCATTTGATCAAGTAATAAATAAGATATAGCATAGTGCCATTTTGGACCTTAAGAGTTAATGAGCCAACTTTATCCTCGGGCCCCGTGCCAGCCCAAACCAGGGAGCACGGCCTTCGTCTCGTCAAACCAGATGCGCTGAAACTTACGGCGCTAATTTCGGTTACCCGGATTTAAAGAACGGATCGAAACAGTAGTTCAAATCGTGATTTTATGCAATTTTAAAAGATTTTATGGACCCGATTGTGTTTTCGGGCGTCGTGTCAACTCCAAACAGCGAGCACGGCTTTAGTTAGGTTGAGAACTGTCTACTGGTACCTTCAGTTCATGTTTGAACCCCTCGGATATTTCTAACGGGTCGAAATAGTGTAGCAAGTAAATGTTTTATGCAATTTTAAATGTGCCGAGGACCTAAATGCAAATGTAACCTCCTGGCTGTCTTCAGACAGTAATTACACACCAACTAGGCATTTTGTTTAAGTTCCATAGACTCCAGTTGAGCGAAAATTGGATACCATTCCGTAAATTGGCAAAATTGCCGGTTTTACGGTTTCGGCGCGAGTCGCGTGATTCGATATGGTTTTCTGGTCGTTTATAGTTGCCCCTGGTCATCCTCGACATTGTCCTGGCAGGTTTCAGTGACTTCAGTGTTCTGTCGGTGGCTTCCGGAGCCAAATTGGCCCTGCCGGAAGCGATAAAGTGATTATAGTCCGAGCGAGCATCGATTTTAGTAAAGTGGTTTAATTAGTGAGTCATTCCTGATTAGCATTTTATGATTCAGGTCCTGGCAGTCTGACTCCGGCCCACGAGCCTTCTGTTGGAGTCGTTGGATCGGCCTACATTGAGGTGGGTTATCTTCGGTTCGGGCTTTATCTTTTCGGCCCTCTGTTTGCTTTAGTCCAGTCGAACACCTGTTTTTGATTAGTCCTGATGATTTTACCTGGTCTTGATTTAGCCCTGATGATTTTGCATGTTCTTGATTATTCCTGATGGTTTATGATCTTGCCTGATAGACCTTGATCTCCTTAGACATATCATGTATACCTGCTCGTCAGCTGTGATATCTCAGTACATAGATTTTCATGATATGATCATGCTTGTTGATTCCTGCCACTTGTTATACTTGCTTCCATATTTTAGATATGCATGATAGACCTATGATTGATATACAGACATATGCATCCCTATCGGGATTTTGGATCAGACATACATATTTCTTGTATTCCAGACTGCATGATATATGATTGATTATAGACATCTGCATCCCTGTGGGGATTTCCGGCATGTTGCCGATTACCCGGTCTGCGGACCGTGAGATTTAGCATTAGCATTATGATCGTTGTGCACCTGCTGTTCGTTCACGTACACTGACGGGTTGGCCACCGTCGTTGTGTTCTTTACCGTAAAGGGTCTGGTCGACCCGTGAGCTATCCCCTCTTGCTGTATCACTGGGTACGGGGAGCCCCTTGGCTGTACCGATACGAGGAAACTCTCGGCTGTACCTTTAGGTACGAGGATCCTCTCGGCTGTATCAATGGTACGGGGTTGCTGTTCAGCTCTGCTAGGTGGAAACCAGTGTGATTGTGATTGGCTTTGCATAGATATTTTCGTCTGAGGTCCTCGTGACCAATAGTGGCATCAGTTGAGTATTGGTTGTTCTTATGTTGATGCATAGCTTATATTTCCATATTCCAGC
Organism: Tillandsia fasciculata; assembly: GCA_029168755.2. NCBI lineage: Eukaryota > Viridiplantae > Streptophyta > Magnoliopsida > Poales > Bromeliaceae > Tillandsia > Tillandsia fasciculata. The sequence goes on along the minus strand of CM054953.1, from coordinate 259,262 downwards.
TTGTTTGATTGGTCATTTCAGTTATAGCATGATTTCCAGCATTTATTATCTGTAGTTCCCTTATGCTTGATTATCTGCCTATTTCAGTCTTATCTGTGGATTTATAGCTTCTTAGTAGACTCTATCTGGTTATTCAGCTTTACCCATGGATCTATCTACTATCCGCAGATTATTGTATCCAGTAGGTACGATTAGCTATTCCCCGGCTCGTCGCGCCCACTGGGATACACTGTCGATGTATCTCACACCCCCTGGGTGACTGTTTTTCAGGTCGTTCGGGTGTTGGGATATCGGGACACGTTGGTGAGGCTGTTGCGATAGTACCGACCCTTATATAGTCAGTATATTTCATTTTCCGCATTACAGTTTAAATTATTATAAAGATGACTAATTTGCATGCGTAGTTAGACTACTCTGATAGTGACTGATTGTGGTTAGTCGTGCATGTATAGGAAAGGCCCTGTCCAATCGGGCAGGGAATTTACTATACATGTGGCGGTCTGTTCACGCCTGAACGATTTAAACTCTGATTTCAAAAAAAAAAATTTAGCCTGCTTTTTAAAACTCGGGGCATGACACATACTTGCTATCATATAGAATTAGAGAACCGTCCACCGGTTTTAGAGACGAAAGCAACCCACTTGAATGCATGCGTCAATCCGAAGTCTAAATAAGCCGAAACTGGATGGGGATACTCCTTAGGTTCCCACGATCCCAACGAGCCCAAAAACACCAGAAAACTCCCCCCGTCCGCTGAGATACAAACCAAACACCGCGGTAAGCAAAAATCCCCAAAATTACAACTCTGTGGAAAATCAGTCCAGAAGAAGTCAAAATATCACCTACGAGATGACCTCCAAAAATTTCAATAAAAATATGGCTGAGATCCTCGCAAAGCGTAGATGTCGATCGAGTCCTCACAGGCTGAAATCCAATAACCGAGCACCGAAATAAAAATCAAACAAGCTCCGTTGTCCAGAAAAACCAGCAGCAAGAAAGGGGTTCAAAGATGCTCCGAAAACCCTAATAAAAACCCAAAACTGAGAGGATCGGTAAATACGGAAATCGAAGATCTACCTCTCGTGAAAACGATGCCGAAGAAATCGACTAAAAACTCCCTCGGATCAGCCTAGGGGAGCCTGCGGATGAAACGTCTACGGGAAAGATCGGTATCGATGGCACGTCGAAGCTTGTGATGTCGATGAAGAAACTGAGGAAACGACATCCAAAAAATCTCTGGGATCCCAAATATCGAAGAAGAGGCGTAAAAAAATGTCCTTACAGAAGATGGCCCCATGAGGAAGTCTCAAAAAGCTCCAAAAGGCCGCATAAGGGGCATATTTATAGGCAAAACCCAAAAAAAGGCCAAAATGGGACTTTGGGGGACACTTTTGGGTGCCCGAAAGATCTGGGCATTTAACAAGGGACACCGATCCCCGATCCGCTCGGCGTCCGGATCATTCCGGGCGCGTCGCGTTTCCAACCCACGCAGTAGTAGGGGCGGGGTCAACTGGGACCCGCCACGCGGATCGACCACACCTGCGGGGGCGGGTGGCGCCAGCCAATCGCGGGGCGCCACGTGGCGCCCCCGCGTGCGACCCACACCGCTCGCCTGCCCCCGCACGTCCCGCACAGTGGCCGGCCCAATCCACGGCCGCCACGTGGCCCGCCTCGCCTTCTCGCTGGTCCCGGTGCACGCGGAAGTGGGCCGTGGACCGTCCCACTCTAGAATTCGGCCCAACGGCCCAACAAGTCTAAAAATAGCTATTTTTCACTATTTTCGCTCGCTGAGTCCGTTTTTGGCGTCCGTTTGACGCACAACGTACTCGCTACAACAAAAATAGGTGTTTTCTCACTGCCGACCACCCAATCAAGTCGCATGGAAAAAAACTGGGACACCACAACATTAGTTGGGGTTCGAAAGTGTAATTGAAAAATAGATATATGTAATCCATATTGATTTATTAAATTATTTTGATAGGGATAAGATCACAAATCTATCTATACATCTATACAAATACAAATATATGAATTCCTATTGAGGCCAGATTTTTTTACCACAGGAAGGAGTGACACGTGGCGTTAACCATCGGCTGAAAGGCATCGGCCGATGGAAGAAAGAGTCAACCGAAGAAAAGATCCGCATCCTAATCGGGACCGATCTCAAACGTGTGGGAGTGCAGCATGCGACACACGCCGTCGGCCGAAGGCACAAGCCGATAGGAGGAACAACCAACAAGATGGTCATCACCTCATCCGAGATCAAACTTCAGCTTAAACCAACCATCGGACTGTTCCAGTCAAGCGACGGAAAGGCGAAAGTTAGAATCAACCTTCGACTGCTCGGGCCGAAAAGTAGAAGACTTTGAAAGGAAGGGGTGCAAGATTTGGGTGCGAATCTCGTAACTGACCCGGAATGGCAACGCTCGACATTGGAAAGCGCCGGGAATCATGCTTTGGTGTGATAAAAAGGGGATGAACCTGGATGGAAGTTGACGACTATCCTATTTGAGGGATATTTGACTCAAAAGGAAGTAGTTGCTAAATATCCAATAACTTCCCCCAAGTTCCGCCAAGAATTCAAATCGGCACCTAATAACGTGGTTCGGAAAGCGTATAAATACCCGAGCCATCAAAGGAAAAGGGGTCTGACAACCTCGTAAACCCAAGATCACCCCCTGCTTTTTCATACCTTTACTGCTTTCTAGGAGTAGGCTAACTTAACTTTTACCGCTTTCCTTTACCATTTTCGTTATCGCTTTTCTTAGGAGTAGATTACTTGTAATTTCTATCCCTTTTCTCGTCATTGTATTCCCTTTTTCTATGCAATATAATTCCTAATCAGCTTCTTAGCTGTGTCCATTTATTGTCTCATTTATCCAGTTCAACTACTCTAAGTCGAACCCAACCTCTCTCTGCCTCCAAATCCCGTCTTCGGCTACTCTAAGCCGAACGGTTGCGAGAGTTACCAGAGAAAAACCCGATCGAGCAGATCCCTCCTTGGCCCGATCGCTTGATCATTTAGCACGTGATGCATTCACATCAAGAGGGTCAACCGACACCCGGGGCCGATCCCTGATCGCTACTTTTCAGCCCCAACAACTTTCTGGCACGCCCGATGGGACACTCAGATAACTCTTTACTTAATCCTATCATAAACATGTTAGGATTTTCTGAGACCAGCGAGAGGTCGCCACAGCTGGAGCAGATCCTGTCAGAGATATAGGGGCAATTGCCCCAAATAATGAGGTCTTTCGAAAGGCAATGTAATGACGCTGATTTTTACTATTTCCGTATTGACGTCTTTTGGATTTAAGCTTGTTTTTGGTGGATTTTTCTTGTATTGGTTCGCTTGGATTTTGGGTTGCGGTTACTGTATCACTGTAGAGCTCGTTAAATGGAGAACGACGATGCGATCGGATCGGAAATCCGACTTACGGATCTTCCGGAACGAGGGTTTCTTTGGTAGCGGGTCCGAAAAGGTAAGTTCGGTAGTTTTCGGGACCCGTTAGGTGTTGTCGGTGCATCAGGATCCGTGCTAGTGGGTATGGGGCGTTTCAGAGAATCAGCACGCCTATCGAGGAAGTCGTTGAAAAATCCCTTTTGATTTTAAATACCGGATTTTAGGTTTTTGTACGTACAACAAAAATAATAATTAAATAATAAATAACCCTAATTGTTTGGGAAAAAGATCGTCTTTTCTTTCTCCTTCCTCGCCGTGCGTACCGAAGACCGAGACCGAAAGCGTCGCCAATACTAGGGAGCGGATCCAGAAACACCACCGTCTGCGGAGATCGGGATCGCATTGTCTTTTCCGTCGGAGCAAGGTTAGCGATCGTGAGCTCCTTTTTGTCGCTTTGTTCTTTGGCTTTCGTTCGTCGTTTTGATCGTTGGTTTCGTTCGACGATTTTCATTCGTCGGTTTTGTTTGTTGGTTTGATCTTTGGTTTTCATTCGTGGGGTTGGTCGTTATTTTCTTTCGCTTGGCGATTTTGGTTGGCGCTCTTGGCTAGGCATAGTCGTTTGACGATATGCTAGCCCGCGCCGCCGTTGCCCTTGTAGCATGGCCGCCGCCGCTATGCCTTGTCTCTTGACACCTCGTAGCCGCGCCATCGCCGCTCGTGTGCTCAGCTCGCGCCGTCGCCGCTCGTGTGCTCAGCCCGCGCCAACACCGCAGCCACGTGCGCGCAGCCAGGCCGCAGCCACGCACGCGCAGCAAGGCTACACCGCCGCGCGCGTTGCCAGGCCGCAGCCACGCACGCCGCGGGCCGCGCAGGCGCGCACGCCAGCTTGCACAGTCGCCGCCCCACGTTGCCTTAGCGCAGTCGCCGCCCGCGTGTGCCCTAGCGCAGTCGCCGCCCCGCGTGTGCCCTAGCGCAGTCGCCGCCCACGTGTGCCCTGTTGGGTTATATAAATATGGATCTAAATAGGAGAAAAAAAACACCTAGAGGGGGGTGAATAGGTGTAAACAGTAAACACTCAAAAATCGTTGCGCAATAAAACCCAATGCGGAAATGAAAAATAATATGCAAGATTTTTACGTGGAAAACTCCAAAACCGGAGTAAAAAACCACGGGACCGATAACACGGCGAAATTCACTAGAATTAAAACACGTACAAAGGTGATATACCGTACTCACAGACGACTCGACCTTTTTCCATACGCTCCTAGTAGATCTTCTCCGCTCGCTCCGCAACGCTCCTCGAATCCACGATTAGCGTCCAACGTCGAATCCACGACGTCCGACCGAATCCACGGCCTTCACCCAGTAGCACGTCTCGAATCCACGAACGTACCTCGCTCTGAATCCACGAGAGCAGTAGCACCTTGAATCCACAAGGCCACGCGAGTCCACGCGCTGATTTTGGGAAAATCGTTGTTTTTGGGTGGTGATGATCCGCCGAATACTTAGATTAGAAATAGATCGGAAATACCATCTAAGTATTCATTAATTTGATTCTACTCAAAATCTGAGTTTGAAATCCTAGAATCAAATTAATTAATATAGATGAAGAAACATAGAATTAAATCTAGTTATTTCCTTTCTTCTCTATATGTGGATTTTTCTCTTTTTCGGATTATCCTAAAAAATGAATCGTAGGGTTTATTTATAGGTTAGAAACCATTAGAAGAGGATAAGAATAAAAAACTAACCTTATCTGGAATTTTTCAGGACGACGGTTCGGACTGGAATTCGGCGGTCCAGACTGTCGTGGCTAAACAGACTATTTCCAGAAAAACATGCATTCGGGGTCCGGACTGAAGTAACCACGGTCCGGACTGTTCATGCAATTTCTGCAAATTCCACATTCGGGGTCCGGACTGAAGTAACCGCGGTCCGGACTGTAGTGCCTGATCCGGATCCTGAACATATAACATGTCCAGTTTTTGATTTTTATGCAACTAAAAATTCATCCAAGTATTTCTACACTATAAGAAGTATTCGGATCACCAAAAATATTTAGTTAAACGTACCTGATCTTTTTGAATTCTTCTTTCTTGAGATTGAGGTATATGATCCAAACTTCTTCATCTTCAATCTTCAAGACTTAACCATTTTCACGAAATACGCCAACACAAATTCCTTAACAATCTCCCCCTTTGGCGGTTTCGTGACAAAACACAAATCCACTCAAGAAAATTCAAAAATGTATTTTTGTTGCTATCACCATACAACAAAAATTTACATTGGAGATCCAAATAAAGATAAATACATGAGATAAACTCCTAGAACAGACTCTAGACTTAGACATCTGTACTCTCTGTAAAAAGGAATCATTCTTGACAAACGAGATCGTTAGATACCTCAAGAATTTTAGCATTCAAAACCAAATACAGAGATAGAGTTTATACTCACCATGACATTCACGAATTCAGATATGTAATAAGATCACAATAAAAAATCAACATATCTTCTAAGCATTAAAAATCCAAATGTCACAGAATTATTAGTCAACAACAACAACAACTTGTTAGTTATATTACATGCCCAAATAGTTAGTCGAATAGTTAGTCGAGGCATGCATGCAAAACACAATATAAAACCAAAGTTGAAGTTGTACTTACCTTCATAGTTTCAAAGTTCACAACCATTAGTCGATCATTGTTTATTCTCTCTCCCCAATTTTGTCACTAAATCAAGCAAAAATTACAAAATAAAAGGAGAGTTAAAAGTTCAAAACAAGAAAATGTGCGAACTAAAAAAAACTTGAAAACCTACAAAATAAAGTTAAAGATTAGAACAAAATAAAATTACTCAGAATCCTCCGAACTAATGCATCCGAGTTTTTGAAAAATTTTCTTTATGCGCTTGTTCATGGACACCTGTTCCTTTTTAACTTCTTGTATTTCGTTCTTCATTTCAATAAACTCATTTGACCTGCTGTAGTGATTCGGCGTTTACGTGTATTTGTGACTCACATGTTAATTAATTACGCCCTTTAAGTAGAATAAAATTATCTAATGTTTGAAAGTCGGTCGGTGTGTGGTGCGGGTATTTTTCTGTTGAAGGGCTCGAAAAATGAAGACCGACGGTGCGATCGGATCGGGAATCCGATGTACGGATCTCCCGGAATGGGGTTTCTAAGATCGCGGTGACTTAAGGCGCGCATCGAAATTCGTGTAAAATATTCGGCACACTTTTTGAGGAAATTTGGATATTCGGTGTGATTAATTAATTAAGGAATTAATTAATCGGTGACGAGAAATTAATTTAGAAATTTATTTCCTATGATTAATTAATTAGGAAATTAATTAATCGGTGACTAGGATTTAAAAGGTGGGTTTATCTTGTGGGATTAGATATTTATTGTTAGAAGATAAATATTCGAATATTCGTGGGTTTTTCCTTTTTATGTACGTATAATAAAAGGAAAATAAAAGAATAAAATAAAAGGGGAAAATAAATTAATAATAAGAGGATAATTAAACCCCGTTACCGGAAGGAAAACCCTAATTTTAAAATACCGCCTCCTAAAACCCTCCTCTTTTGTGCGTACCGAAAACCAAACGAAACCCTAGCTTGAAAGGAGAGAAAAGAAAAAGGAAAACCCTAACCGGAGGAGAAAAGAAGGAAAGAAGGAGAAAGCTGTTGTTGTACGCGAACTCAACCAGGGGTAAGTGTCGGTGCCAACCTCCTCCAAAATCCATGACGCACGCACGCAACATATCCTCAAGCGTCTGAATGGTGCGCTCTGACTGGCCGTCTGTCTGTGGGTGGAATGCCGTGCTGAAACTAAGCTGAGTGCCCATAGCTGACTGTAAGCTCCCCCAAAACCGTGACACGAATCTCGGGTCTCGATCTGAAACAATGGACGCTGGTACTCCGTGCAGCCTCACGATCTCATCCAAATATAGCTGTGCCAGGCGCTCCAAGGACCAAGTCATCTGTACAGGCAGGAAATGTGCTGACTTGGTAAGTCTATCAATAATCACCCAGACTGCGTCGGCTCCACTCTGCGATCTCGGTAGCCCAGTCACAAAATCCATGGTGATGTGGTCCCACTTCCATTCGGGAATTGGAAGGCTCTGCAACTTGCCAGCAGGAACACGATGCTCTGCCTTCACTTGCTGGCAAGTTAAGCACTGAGCAACAAACCTTCCAATATCCCGCTTCATCCCCGACCACCAAAAGTGTGCCCTAAGGTTCTTATACATCTTAGTACCTCCAGGATGGATGGTATAATGGGCCTCCCTCAATATCTGATCTCTAATCTCCAAATCCGATGGCACACAAACTCGGTCCCTGTACCGTAGTACTCCCGAGCTGTCCACTGAGAAATCCCCTCTCTGATCTGTCTGACTCTGTGCCCTGATCCTCTCCAAGTGGGGGTCCTCACTCTGCGTCTCCCTGATCCTGTCCAGCAGAGTGGGCTGCATGACCATAGTCATAAGTCTCGCAGAGACCCCAGGGGATACTACCTCGATCTGAAGTCGCCTCATCTGCTCTATCAGCTGCGCCTGCTGGGTAATCATCAAACTCAAGCTATGCACTGACCTCCGGCTCAAAGCATCTGCCACCACATTGGCCTTGCCGGGGTGATAAAGGATACTCAGATCGTAATCCTTTAACAACTCCAACCACCGGCGTTGCCTAAGGTTCAGCTCCTTCTGGGTGAACAGATACTTTAAGCTCTTATGATCTGTATAAATCTCACAATGCTCCCCATAGAGGTAATGCCGCCACAGCTTCAGTGCAAAAACAACAGCTGCAAGCTCTAAGTCATGTGTAGGGTAATTTTTCTCGTAATCCTTTAATTGCCGTGAAGCATAGGCAATTACCCTACCATGCTGCATCAAGACGCAACCCAGACCGCTGTGCGAGGCGTCACTGTAGATCACGAAACCCTCTCCCATAACTGGCAGTGCAAGAACAGGTGCGGAGATCAATCTTCTCTTCAGTTCCTCGAAACTCTGCTGACACTGCTCGGTCCAAACGAACCTCGTCCCCTTCCTCGTCAAACTGGTCAGGGGAGTAGAGAGCTTCGCAAAGCCCTCCACGAACCGACGATAATAACCGGCTAGGCCCAAGAAACTCCGTACCTCAGTAACCGTCGTCGGCCTCGGCCAATCCCGAACTGTGTCAATCTTCGTCGGGTCGACCGCTACTCCAGTGGCTGAAACAATGTGGCCCAAGAAAGCAACCTCCCGAAGCCAAAACTCGCACTTTTTAAGTTTGGCATACAACTTCTTATCACGTAGAAGCTGCAGCACTATCCTCAGGTGCTCCTCGTGCTCCTCATCGCTCCGGGAGTATATCAGGATGTCGTCAATGAACACAACCACAAATCGATCCAAGTACGGCTGAAAAATCCGGTTCATCAGATCCATGAATGCAGCTGGGGCATTGGTCAAACCAAACGGCATAACCATAAACTCGTAATGTCCATACCGGGATCTAAACGCCGTCTTGGGAATGTCCTCGGCCCTCACCCTCAGCTGGTGGTAACCTGACTGGAGATCAATCTTCGAAAATACGGAGGCTCCCTGTAGCTGATCAAACAAGTCATCAATCCGTGGCAGAGGATACTTATTCCGGATGGTCACTTTGTTCAATTCCCGGTAGTCCACACATAAGCGAAGTGTCCCATCCTTCTTCTTCACGAACAAAACAGGCGCTCCCCACGGCGAAACACTGGGCCGAATGAAGCCTCTGTCTAAAAGATCCTGTAGCTGGGCCTTTAACTCTCTCAGCTCAGCCGGCGCCATCCTGTAAGGTGCCTTCGAGATTGGTGCGGTTCCGGGTACCACATCAATCACGAACTCAATCTCCCTCTCTGGCGGCATGGTCGACAGCTCTGGGGGAAACACATCGGGAAACTAGCGGACTACTGGAATATCCTCGAGTCCCCGCGCCGCCGTGGGCACCTCTACAATCGTCGCCAGAAATGCGGTGCATCCTCTACTCATCAACCGCCTGGCCCTCGCCGAAGAAATAGTCAGGGCAAACAACGAACTCTGACAGCCTCGGAAGACAAACACCTCCTGCCCCGGCTCCCGAAGAGTAACAGTCCTCTCACGGCAATCAATGGTGGCATAATATCTCGACAACCAATCCATACCCAGTACAACATCGAAATCCTGGAGCTGTCGTAAGACAAGCAAGTCGGCCGGCAGAATCCAGGATCCCAACTGTATGGGGCAATCTCTGCAGAACATAATCCGGTATCTGAACCTCTAATGCATGAGATAAAGAAGCTACTGCTATATCATGCAGGGATGCGAATGATCTACTGATGAATGAATGTGAAGCATCGGTATCGAAAAGAGCCCGAGTACGGACTGCTGAGATCAGAATAATACCTGCGACGACCTGCTCTGCTGCTGAAGCGTCCTCAACCTGAGCGGCATATACACGACCACTCGGCGCGGGGACGTCGCTCTGGCTGCCGTGAAGAAGAGGAGGCAAAATCTGGCCTGCTATATGTTGGGTTATACTAATATGGATCTAAATAGGGGAAAAAATACCTAGAGGGGGGTGAATAGGTGTAAACAATAAACACTCAAAAAATCATTGCGCAATAAAACCCAATGCGGAAATATAAATGAACACGCAAGATTTTTACGTGGAAAAACTCCAAACCGGAATAAAAAACCACGGGACCGATAACACGGTGAAATCCACTAGAATTAACACACGTACAAGGTGATATAACGTACTCACAGACGACTCAACCTTTTACCATACGCTCCTAGTAGATCTTCTCCGCTCGCTCCACGACGCTTCTCGAATCCACGATCTGCGCCCAACGCCGAATCCTCAGCGTCCAACGTCGAGTCCACGACGTCCGACCGAATCCACGGTCTTCACCCAGTAGCACGCTTCGAATCCACGAACGTACCTCGCTCCGAATCCACGAGAGCGGTTGCACCTTGAATCCACAAGGCCACGCGAGTCCACGCGCCGATTTAGGGTAAATCGTTGTTTTTGGGTGGTGATGATCCGCCGAATACTTAGATTAGAAATAGATCGGAAATACCATCTAAGTATTCATTGATTTGATTCTACTCAAAATCTGAGTTTGGAAAACCTAGAATCAAATCAATCAATATAGATGAAGAAACATAGAATAAATCTATTGATTTCCTTTCTTCTCTATATGTGGATCTTTTTCTTTCGGTAATATTTTTCTATAACGCCCGTTATTTATCGATGTTGCGGATTACCCTAGAAAAAGAATCATAGGGTCTATTTATAGGTTAGAAACCCTAGGAAGGAGATAAGAATCAAAAACAACATTTCTGGAAATTTTACGGACGGCGATCCGGATCGGATTTCCTGTGATCCGGATCGTCGTAACGTGATAGACAATTCCAGAAAACCGGGTTCGGGATCCGGATCGAAATGCCTGATCCGGATCGTTCATACAGTTTCACCAAACATCATTGTTCGGGATCCGGATTGGAAGTCTGATCCGGATCGTACAACAAATGGTAAAACCAGTGTTCGGGATCCGGATCAAGGGAGGCTGCGATCCGGATTGAACATATGTATGAACGAACACCCTTCGGGATCCGGATTGGAATGTCTGATCCGGATCCTGAACATGTCCCATGTCCAGTTTTTGATTTTTATGCAATTAAACATTCTTCCAGGTGTTTCTACACTACAAGAAGTATTCGGATCATCAAAAATCTTTAGTTAAACATACCTGATCCTTTTGAATTCTTCTTTCTTGAGATTGAGGTATATGATCCAAACTTCTTTCATCTTCAATCTTCAAGACTTAATACTTTCACGAAATACGCCAACTCAAATTCCGTAACAATCTCCCCCTTTGGCGGTTTCGTGACAAAACACAAATCCACAAAAGAAAATTCAAAAAGATATTTTTGTTGCTATCACCATACAACAAAAATTTACAATGGAGATCCAAAAATTAAAAACATGAGATAAACTCCTAAAACAGACTCTAGACTTAGACATCTGTACTCTCTGCAAAAAGAAATCATTCTTGACAAACAAAATCGTTAGATACCTCAAGAATTGAAACATACAAAACCAAGTACAGAGATAGTTATCTGATCATCATGACATTTGAAATTCAGATATGTAAGAGAATCATAGTCAAAAACCAACATATCTTCTAAGCATTCAAAACCAAATGTCACAAAAATGTTAGTCCAACATCAACTTGTTAGTCATATTACATGCCCAAATAGTTAGTCGAATAGTTAGTAGGGACATGCAACAACAAATCACAAGATAAAATCAAAGTTGCAAGTTGAAGTGATACTTACCTTCCACCAAAGTCAAAGTTCAAAGTTCTCTCTAAACTCTCTCCCCCTTTTTGTCACAAACTAAGCCAAAATTACAAAAATTTAAGGAGGGTTAAAAAAATTCAAAATCTAGAAAAACCTGAGAATTAAAACTAAAACAAGGTAAAAAAAAAACAGAACTAAATCCTAAGAAGTGAAATCCTGCACAAAACGAAAATATTTTAATCCGAGGTGTCTGAACTGGTGCAACTGAGCTTGCTTAAGATTCCTTTAAGCATTTTTGATATATTTGAAAACTTCTTCCTGATTTTTCTATGCTCAGATGAGATGCGTTGAAGTTCTCTGGACAACCTTTCCTGTTCAGCAGAAAGTTTTGCTGTTCTTGGCGAATGGATGCCAACGCATCTGTTTCTGGAGTCATTCTTTTGGAGTTGATGGATTTTCCGTAGACGTAGATGGTGCAGCTTGACTTTCAATCCATGGAGATGCACTTTGTTGGATTCCAGAAAGTGAACGTCCCTGGTCAAGGCTCATTAATCTGAATTCCGCCTCCTTTGACATTTTTCCGTCTTTATATTGTTTTGGTTGTTGAGGCAGATTTTGTTACGGAATTTGAGTTGGCGTATTTCGTGAAAGTGTTAAGTCTTGAAGATTGAAGATGAGAAAAGTTTGGATCATATACCTCAATCTCAAGAAAGAAGAATTCAAAAGGATCAGGTATGTTTAACTAAAGATTTTTGGATGATCCGAATACTTCTTGTAGTGTAGAAACACTTGGAAGAATTTTTTATTGCATAAAAATCAAAAACTGGACATGGGACATGTTCAGGATCCGGATCAGACCTTGCAATCCGGATCCCGAAGGGTGATTGTTCATTGGCATTTCAATCCGGATCCTAGGCCATTCCGATCCGGATCCCGAACATGGGAGTTTGCTGAATTGTATGAACGATCCGGATCGGACCTTGCGATCCGGATCCCGAACCCTGGTTTTCTGGAATCGTCAATCTCGTTATGACGATCCGGATCGCAGTAAATCCGATCCGGATCGCCGTCCTGAAAATTTCCAGAAACGGTTGTTTTTGATCCTTATCTTCTTCCAATGGTTTCTAACCTATAAATAGACCCTATATTCATTTTTAGGGTACGGGACTTAATAGAAAAATATAGCCGAAAGAAAAAATCCACATATAGAGAAGAAAGGAAATCAATAGATTTATTCTATGTTTCTTCATCTATATTGATTGATTTGATTCTAGGTTTTCCAAACTCAGATTTTGAGTAGAATCAAATCAATGAATACTTAGATGGTATTTCCGATCTATTTCTAATCTAAGTATTCGGCGGATCATCACCACCCAAAAACAACGATTTACCCTAAATCGGCGCGTGGACTCGCGTGGCCTTGTGGATTCAAGGTGCAACCGCTCTCGTGGATTCGGAGCGAGGTACGTTCGTGGATTCGAAGCGTGCTACTGGGTGAAGACCGTGGATTCGGTCGGACGTCGTGGACTCGACGTTGGACGCTGTGGATTCAGCGTTGGGCGCAGATCGTGGATTCGAGAAGCGTCGTGGAGCGAGCGGAGAAGATCTACTAGGAGCGTATGGTAAAAGGTTGAGTCGTCTGTGAGTACGTTAAATCACCTTGTACGTGTGTTAATTCTAGTGGATTTCGCCGTGTTATCGGTCCCGTGGTTTTTTACTCCGGTTTGGAATTTTTCCACGTAAAAATCTTGCGTGTTCATTTATTTTTTCGCATTGGGTTTTATTGCGCAATGATTTTTTGAGTGTTTATTGTTTACACCTATTCACCCCCCTCTAGGTGTTTTTTCCCCTATTTAGATCCATATTATATAACCCAACAAGTGGTATCAGAGCGGGAATAGGGTTGTAAACAATGGTTGAAGGTGGAAACATCAATCGACCCCCTTTCTTCGATGGAACAAATTATGCGTACTGGAAAGTACGGATGAAAGCCTTTTTAATTTCCATCGACGAACGGGTGTGGCAATCAATTGAATTAGGATGGTCTAATCCAACTGAAATTATTTCTGATGTTCGCACCTTAAAACCTAGGTCGAAATGGACCAAGGAAGAGATTGATTCATCTTCTTACAATGGCAAAGGAATTAATGCTTTATTTAATGCTTTGTCACAAACAGAGTTCTCTCGCGTCTCGGCATGTGAGACTGCGAAAGAAATCTGGGATGTTCTTCAAGTTACGCATGAGGGAACTAACCTTGTGAAGATTCAGAAACTGCAAATGCTTACGAGCAAGTTTGACTCTATTTTCATGGCAGAAAATGAATCTTTCACAGACTATTACACACGATTGCAAGACATCGTAAACTCATGTGCTAACTTGGGAGAGAAGATTCCAGAATTTAAAGTTGTAAGAAAGATTTTAAGAACTCTTCCTGAACGATTTCGCCCGAAGGTCGCAGCCATTGAAACAATTAAACACCCGGACGAAATGCGTGTAGAAGAATTAGTTGGTGCATTACAAACTTATGAAATGACATTTCCTACTAACTATTCTTCGGGAAAGGCATCCTCTTCTAAGTCTTCAGGTTATGCATTGAAAACAACAAAGGAAGAAGACGCGGATTCATCCTCCTCAGACGATGACGAGAACCTATCTATGGAGGACTTTGAGAAGCAGCTCGCTCTCTTGACAAGGAAGTTTCGCCGCAACTTTCGAAGGGGTAATTCAAGCAAAACTCCATCCTTCGGAAAGTCGAAGAAAGGCAAGGTTCTTCAAGTTACAAGTCAAGAAAGCAAGAGAACTTCTCAAAGGATAAGAAAAGTTCAGAGGGACAAGTACAGTGCTTCAAATGTCGAGGCTACGGCCACATTGCAACGGAGTGTCCCAACAAGAATCCGGCAAAGAAGAAGGCAATGCAAGTCGTCACTTGGGATGACAACTCAACGTCAAATGAGTCATCCTCAAGTGATGAAGAAGATAACGCGACAGCATTCCACGCGTCCACCTCTTCACCCTTCATGTGCTTGATGGCAAGTACCTCCGATTCCTTGTCCAACTCCTCCCATGTTGAAAAGAACGCTACGGACAACGAATCGAGCAATTCTGAAGGTGAAGATTTTGCTCTTGCCTACCATAAGCTTTTGAGGGATTCAAAGAAACTGGCAAAGCAAAACCGGAGTTTGAGAGGGAGATTGCAGGATCTCGAAGAAGAAGCAAAAAGGGCATCTTCTCTCTCAACGCTCTTGAAGTGGAAAGGGATAATCTAGCCAAAGCAAATGTTTCCCTTCAAGAGAAAAATGAGCTTTTCGAGAAAGAACATGACAAATTGGTGGATAAAGCGAATTATTTCTCAAAGCTCTACGACGAGGCTCAACGGGATAAAATGGAAATGACAAAGACCATTCTCCAACTAAAGGACGATTTAAAGCGATTCTCTTCAGGAAGGAGTAAGTTGGATAGGCTTCTTGGTCTTGGTCAAACAAATCGGTTCGGCCTCGGATACACTCAAACTGGAGACAGTCCAAGTTCGAGTGGGACAGTTTTTGTGCCTCAGTCGGTATCTCCTCCTCCGACACCGGAATTCACGACAACAACGACAACAAGCCTACTTCATCCTCTTCGGGATCGTCAAGAACTAAGGTATGTTTTCGTTGTGGCATTTCAGGGCACATAAGGAGAAATTGCAAGATGGGAGCCAAACGCTCAACTCAAGCACCTCTTGCAATGACTACCAAAAAGGTGATTCCTCAGAAATCAAATGCAAATCATTGAAGGAAAAGAGCCTTGGTAGTTCACCGCTCAAGACGACATCATCAAGGAGCAGCAATCTTCAAACAAGACGCTTTCACCTAGGCGAGTAACTTCACGACCATTACCGACGCATTCCAAAAAGGTTTGGGTGCGCAAAGGTGAAATTTTCCCTTGTCTTGTTACCAATATTTCCTTGCATGCATATGATAGTTCGTCTTGGTATCTGGATAGCGGGTGTTCCCGTCACATGACCGGTGACAAAAACTGTTTTCAAACCTTTGAGAAAATCTCCGGAGGACTTGTTGTTTTCGGAGATGGTCGGTCTTCCAAAATTGTTGGAAAAGGAACTATAGCTATTCCAGATGGCCCGGTTCTAAATAATGTGTTATTTGTTAATGGCCTTAAGACTAACCTCATAAGCATAAGTCAACTTTGTGACAATGGTTATTCAGTTAATTTTTCATCTGATGAATGTACTGTAACTGACAAGAACCATGTCTTCTTTTTAAAAGGGGTTAGATCAGAAAACAATTGTTATGTAGTTCCTATAAAATTTCTGAAAAATGTAACCTAGCTTCTTTGAAAAATGAAACTCTTTGGCACGAAAGGCTAGGTCACATAAACTTTAAGGAACTTGCTAGAATTTCAAACAAAGATGTGGTCAAGGGGGTTCCTAAACTTTCTTTGAACAAAACATTGTGTGTGGCGGTTGCCAAAAGGGAAAACAGTCAAGGACTGCACACAAGAACTTGAACCACATTGGTACAAAACGGCCTTTGGAACTTTTGCACATGGATTTAATGGGGCCAACTCGTCAACCATCTTTGGGAGGTAAATGGTATATTTTCTTATTGGTTGATGATTTCTCTAGATATTCTTGGGTAGCATTTTTAAAAGAGAAAGCTGATACTTTTGATTCTTTTCACGAGATTTGCCATCGTATTATGATTGAAAAGAATGAAAAGATTACTCGTGTTAGAAGTGATAGAGGTGGAGAATTCATAAATTCTAAATTCATTGATTTTTGCACTTCAAACGGCATTAAACATGAATTCTCGCACCCTATACACCTCAACAGAATGGTGTAGTCGAGCGCAAAAACAGGGTCGTACAGGAGATGGCACGTGTTATGCTTCATAGCCGGAACCTACCGTTATATTTTTGGGCTGAAGCGGTGAACACTGCTGTCTATGTAATTAATCGAGTGTATTTGCGCCCGGGGACTTTAAATACACCATATGAACTATGGTTTTGTAGAAAACCTAACATCAAATATTTTCGTATCTTTGGGAGTCGGTGTTTTATTTTACGTGACCGCGAGAATCTTGGAAAATTTGACTCTCGAAGTGACGAAGGGATTTTCTTGGTTATTCTACAAACAGTAGAGCATATCGAGTTTTTAACTTAGAATCTAAGACGATCGTAGAATCGATAAATGTTAAAGGTAGATGAAGCTTTTCACTTTGAATCTGAAAAATCTACCCTCGATATCTCTCTTGATGATGATACACCTGCTAATGCATCTTCTTCTAACAATTCTTTCGATAATAATGATGCATCTAACGGTTCTTCAAGTTTATCTGATGTGCAGGAATCATCTCGTGTACCTCCGACTACTCCTCTACCTCAAACGTTACGCATCTCCAAGGATCATCCTGAATCGAACATCATTGGAGATCCACAAGAAGGAGTTAGAACTCGGAGACAATTGGTTTGCGGATTCGCTTGCTACGTATCTCAAATCGAACCAAAGAATGTCGATGAAGCTCTTCAGGATGACTACTGGATTGAAGCAATGCAGGAAGAGCTCCATCAATTTGAGCGAAACAAAGTCTGGGAATTAACGAAGCCTCCGAAGCAACACAATGTGATAGGTACCAAATGGATTTTCAAGAACAAGAAAAATGAAGATGGTACTATCATCAGGAACAAAGCAAGACTAGTTGCTCAAGGCTACTCTCAAGTAGAAGGTATAGACTTTGATGAAACTTTCGCCCCTGTAGCTAGACTCGAGTCCATTCGTATCTTATTTGCGATAGCTTGTCATTTTAAAATCAAATTATTTCAAATGGACGTTAAGAGCGCATTTTTAAATGGTTTTTAAATGAGGAAGTTTATGTGGCTCAACCGAAAGGTTTTGTGGACCATAAACTACCTAACCATGTTTTTCGTCTGAAAAAGGCTCTTTACGGTCTGAAACAAGCACCGCGAGCATGGTACGAAAGGTTGACAAAGCC
>CM054953.1:238089-241471 GCA_029168755.2 Tillandsia fasciculata | reverse complement strand
ACGCCGGCGGGGGCCCGGGAAGAGTTATCTTTTTCTGGGAATCGGCCCCCCACCCTGGACACGGCTCACCGGAGGTAGGTCAGCTGGCCAGAAGAGCGCCGCAACGTCGCGCGGCGTCCTGCCCCCCGGCGGCCCCTGAAAATCCGATGACCGAGGTGCGCCACGCAGACCCATCTCGTACTCCTAACCGCATCATTTCTCCAGAGGTGAACATCCCTCTGGCCGATGAACATGTCACAGGGAAGTCCAAACGGATCCGTAACTTCGGAAAGGATTGGCTCTGAGGCTGGGCACGGGGTCCCCGGCCCCGGAAACTGGCCTCTGCCGCGGACTGCTTCGGCTGCTCCCGCGCGGCGAAGCGGCCGCGCGCTATGCCGGCCGGGGGACGGACACGGGAGCGCCCGCTCTCTGGGGTCCTTCCCCCGGCGTCGAACAGCCGACGCAGAACTGGTAACGGACAAGGGGAATGCCGACTGTTTAATTAAAACAAACATTGCGATGGTCCCCGCGGATGCTGACGCAATGTGATTTCTGGCCCAGTGCTCTTAATGTCAAAGTGAATAAATTCAACCAAGCGCGTTGTAACCTGCGGGAGTAACTATGACTCTCTTAAGGTAGCCAAATGCCTCGTCATCTAATTAGTGACGCCATGAATGGATTGACGAGATTCCCACTGTCCCTGTCTACTATCCAGCGAAACCAACAGCCAAGGAACGGGCTTGGCGGATCAGCAGCGCTCAAGGAAAGAAGACCCTGTTGAGCTTGACTCTAGTCCGACTTTGGTGACATGACTGAGAGGTGTAGGATAAGTTGGTGTAGCCGCTCCCCCGTCGCCGTTGAAATACCACTACTTATTAACGTTTTGTTACTTATTCCCGTATTCCGGAAGCGGGGCCTCGCCCCTCCTTCTGGCCACAAGGCCCGCCCCCGGCGGGCCGATCCGGCTGGAAGACATTGTCAGGGTGGGAGTTTGGCTGGGGCGGTCACATCTTTTAAAAGATAACGCAGGTGTCCTAAAGATGAGCTCACGAGAACAAAATCTCGTGTGGAACAAAAGGGTAAAAGCTCGTTTGATTTCTGATTTCCATACGAATACGCAACCGTGAAAGCGTGTCCTATCGATCCTTTACCTTCGGGTTTGAAGCTAGGAGGTGTCTTAAAAGTTACCACAGGGATAACTGGGCTTGTGGCAGCCAAGCGTTCATAGCGACGTTGCTTTTTGCATCCTTACGATGTCGGCGCTTCCTATCATTGTGGCAGAATTCACCAAGTGGGATTGTTCACCCACCAATAGGGAACGTGATCTGGGTTTTTAGACCGTCGTGAGACAGGTTAGTTTTTACCCTACTGATGACCGCGCCGCCATATAATTCAACCTAGTATGAGAGGAACCGTTTGATTCCACAATGGTCATCGCGCTTGGTTAAAAGCCAGTGGCGCGAACTAACCGGTGTGCCGGATTATGAACTGAACGCCTCTAAGTCTATCCAAGCTAGCGTGCGGCGTCCTCCGCCACCCGGCCCCCCCCGACCCGTCCAGTAGGGGCCTCGCCCCACGGCCGCTGCCGTGGCGGACGCGCCACCCCGCTGCGTACTAGCCGCAGGGCGTGCTCCGCCTTGAAGCTCAATTCCACGCGCGGCGGGCCAGAATCCTTTGCAGACGACTTAATAACGCGCGACGGCATTGTAAGGCGGCAGAAGTGTGGCCCTGCTGCCACGATCCGCTAGATCCAGCCCTTCGTACGCACAGGATTTATCGTCCCTCCCCCTTCCCTTCCCCCCGACCCACCAGGAGGCTCCGGGCCCCGACCCCCCGCCGCTTCGCTTCGCTTTGCTTTCCTTACGACTGTTAAAAGAAAGCTAAAGAAAGCTACAGAAAGCTACAACATAAAAGTTACGAACAAAGTTATGTGTTACTACTTAACTTCCGCCCCGCCCTCGCTAAGCTCGGTTCGAGTTCCGGCCTAAGCGCCGCCAAAAGCCGCACGCCGGCTCGCTCCTACTTCCGCCGCCCGAGACGAGATGTCCTCATCGTCCTTCCTCTCCAAAACCGCGGCAACTCATTGGCCCGACCGAGCCGACGTTCCTCGCGAGCCCGCCTCGCCCGTAAATAGGCCTCCCGCTTCGGACCGGCATTTGGTTGACGATGTTGCAGGATTGCGAAGTTCCGACAATGCCGTCGGGGTTTCACTCGACGGCGGCCAACGTCGCGTAGCCAATTCCCCTGCATGAATGATGTGGCCCATGCCATGACAAGGAAATCGTTGCCGCATGCGGGGGTTGGGCATTTACTTGTAAATGGGCATCCGATTCGCACACCGTGGGTTCGCTTGTGCTACACGTCCAAGGGGCACGGCGCTTTTGCTAACAATGGCCGCTTGTATGCGCCGGTTGAGCCGACGCGTGTCGGCATGAGCCGACGCGTGTCGGGCAATTGGCCGGAGGCCTATTTTCCTATGGATGTGCCCGCTCAAAAACGTACCCCTCGGTGAGCACCTTTGTACCCCCGGGGCCACGGGGGGGGATGCTCCGCTCGGGTAGTAGGAAGAAGCCGCCGCTCGCACCAAAAACAGCCCCGCGGGGGCGAATCTGCCTGCAAATGTCTCGTTTTTGCGCCCCTAGCGACAAAAAAGTGACGCGAGCGGCCGCTGCAAAACGTACCGCCTCGGGAGCACCTTTGTACCCCCGGGGTGCCACGGGGGGTGCTCCGCTCGGGTAGTAGGAAGAAGCCGCCGCTCGCCCAAAACAGCCCCGCGGGGGCGATCTGCCCCAAATGCCTTCGTTTTTGATCGCGCCGAGACGGGTTGAGCCGGCGCGTGTCGGCATGAGCCGGACGCGTGTCGGGCATGGGCCGGAGGCCTATTTTCCTATGGATGTGCGCCGCTCAAAACGTACCCCTCGGTGAGCACCTTTGTACCCCCGGGTGCCACGGGGGGGGATGCTCCGCTCGGGTAGTAGGAAAGAGCTGCCGCTCGCCCAAAACAGCCCGCGGGGGCGAATCTGCCCGCAAATGCCTTCGTTTTTGAGCGCCCGAGCGGCCGCTCAAAAACGTACCCCTCGGTGAGCACCTTTGTACCCCCGGGGTGCCACGGGGGGGGATGCTCCGCTCGGGTAGTAGGAAGAAGCCGCCGCTCGCCCAAAACAGCCCCGCGGGGGCGAATCTGCCCGCAAATGCCTTCGTTTTTGAGCGCCCGAGCGGGTTGAGCCGGACGCGTGTCGGGCATGAGCCGGACGCGTGTCGGGCATGAGCCGGACGCGTGTCGGGCATGAGCCGGACGCGTGTCGGGCATGAGCCGGACGCGTGTCGGGCATGGGCCGGAGGCCTATTTTCCTATGGATGTGCGCCGCTCAAAAACGTACCCCTCGGTGAGCACCTTTGTACC
>CM054953.1:153089-218089 GCA_029168755.2 Tillandsia fasciculata | reverse complement strand
AATATGTAGAAAATTTTTCTGTAAAATCTTAATTGATCATGTGCTCATGCTCATCAACAGTAACAACTCTTTAATCGTTTACGGAACAATGACGGCAGGAAGGTAAGGATAAGTGTAGTGTAGGTTGTAAAAAAAAATAAAAATAAAAAAAAAATAATATTTTATGTTTTCTAATTATAAATATATATTGTTTTTGTTTATACATTCCTAACATTGTGATTAACATTCTATTTTCTACCCTACAACTCTACTCCCCTACAACTCTACAAAAGTGTAGGAGTAATAAAAAAAAATTCTTGCACATAGCCTGTATGTATACATACACATAGCCTGTATGTATACCAACTCTACAAAATTTACGGATATATTTTATTCATATCCGGTTAATCCATATCTCGTGAGTCTATGATTCTGTTCGGTATTTATTTTGATAGTTTGTTATATTTGAGATGAAATTTTCTTTGCAGGAGCATAACTAAGATGAAATTTTCTTTGCAGGAGCATAACTAACTACCCGCTGATCGGATTTTTTCGTATAATATATCGTTGTGTGTATTTTTTTCGATAGAAACGCGATGACTATTTTGCACAATTCATTCGGTCTCCGGATGGAGAAGATTTGGCTAAAAAATGGCCCTTTTACTTCTGAACCTCATAACTTTTTGTTGGGTTAATCATTTTCGACGTTTAATATGCCCATTTGTAGATATTCAAATTTTCCACAAATTATGTAGCAACGCCACATGTCGCCTTTTCGTTTCTTCAGAATCGCAAAATAATCATTCTAAGCCCTCCTAATTCTATCCGGAGTTTCTCGCTCCGTCGAGCCGCTGCCGCTCGCCGTGCTTATACCGACCCTTTCCCCATGCCGATTCCAGTGCGTAGCGTCTCGTTTCGAAGACCGCTCTCGCCCGATCGCAGCCGCATGCTTTGCGACCCGATCTGAGATCCGACGAAAGAGATAAAATTCGCCGAACGACGCTCTTCGAGTTTTAGACCCCACATCCCACATCCCGCACCCGACCCGTTCAGCTTGCCTGCCTACCTACCTACCTACCTACCTACCTACGCCTCCTTTATTCGCCGATTGGACTGGACTGATTGGACTGGACTGTTTATTATTATTATTATTATTATTATTATTATTATTATTAATAACACTACTCGTGTCCTTCTTCGTTCTTTATTCTTCCCGCCCTCCCGCCCCCTCCTCCGCCTTCTCCTTCCTTCCTTCCTCCTCCCGCCCGCCCGCCCGCCCGACGAGACGAGACGAGACGAGACTCTCATTTCTTTCTTTCTTTCCTTCTCCCTCCGTGCGTGCCTCCTTCCTTCCGCCAAACCCTTACTTACCTACACCTACAAGACGGACGGACGGACGGACGGACGGCAGGATAGCAATCGGATTCCATCCACCAGAAGAAGACAAGTTTTCTTCCTTCCGCTTTCCGCTTTCCGCTTTCCGCTTTCCACTTTCCGCTTTCCGCTTTCTTTTGGAGGGTAAGTTAGCTACGAATTTCTTTCTTTCTTTCTTTCTTTCTCAGATATAGTAGATGATGGGATGCGATGGGATGAGAAATTTCTACTTCTTGTTCTGATCAATTTCCGTTTCATCATCAACTTCTCTTCTTGCCAACAAACAAACTATTTCATCAAATAAGCACAACAACTAATCCTAACAAACAGAGTATCTATCTATCTTGCTTCAATCAGAATGTTGGGACCACTCCCCCCGTGACGAAGACGAATGGGGTTACACAGCAACATTTGACAGAGAAAATGGAGGGGTGCTTTTCTAACTGATCACTTCCCCGCCGCAACCAAAGCTATTTGGTACTTTGAAGGAAGGGGGATCTATGCATATTCTCCTCGTATACCAGGTAATTCTACCATATTCGACTTGAGACAGATTACATTCATCCCCACTGAATTATCGCCTCTCTTTCTGCTTTTTATACTAAGTGTTACACATTTTGGATTCTACAAAGAAGGTCTACAGTTTCCAAGCAAAGATAAGGGAGGGACCAATTGCGATTCTACCAAAGTAAGTTCAGAGACTATCACTACATTTTCACTAATCTTTCTCATCTCCCCTCCCTTCCCTTCCCTTTTACTGTAATTTCCATCAATATTACTGTTTACAGAAATGATTTACCTTCTTAATTACCCCAATTGGATTAATATGCTGCCTGCACAATGAGATTATGAACCAAGACTGCAAATGTAAATAAGAGATCTCAAATTACGCATCAACTGTTCAAATAGGGTATACCCCTGTTTAATCAAAAAAAAAAAAAAAATTACGCATCCACTTGCTCTTGCTTAAGCACTTCAAATGAGATCCATCGAGGAAATTGGCATGGAAATCTTAATTTTCTTTTCTAATCCTCCCTTTCTTTTTCTTTTGTGTGCACACACTTGCACTTTTCATGTTCATGCACCAAAATATCTACTCATACTCACTGATAACTGATAACCTTCCCTTCTTAACGTGCGCTCAATCCATGCTCATGTTTTATTATTTACTCTCATCTCATTACTGTCCTCCTACATCATTACTATATATATATATATATACCGGCATTTTATATCTAATAATCTGGATCACTACAACACATTAGAAAACATTTGACCGTTTATCACGCATTATATTTATCGTCAATTGAGAAGCATAAAAGTCTCCAGCTAGTGCAGAAGGTTCACTTCACTTCACTTCACTTCACTTCACTTCTCTTCACTTCTCTTTGAAGGTAGTGATTATATCAAACATCATGATGACCGAGGGCTTTGTAATCCACACTTGTTTCTTAATTACTTTCACCAATAATGATCAATACAGACAAACAAATGAGCACTTGTTTCTTAATTACTTTCACCAATAATGATCAATAGAGACAAACAAATGAACGAAGCGGGTAGCTTGCTACCTTTTCTCTAAAAACAAAACAAAAAAAAGTTTTATAATCTTTTTTTCTTTTTTCCTTTTTTTTTGGTCGGCAGGCAATTAGATTGAAATATTTTATTCAAATTAACATTTTTTTATAGCTGTTGATCTTTAATTATTAATAAAGTGCTTACTTACTAAATTTTGTTTTTTTGACTGAACCACTGAATAATTTGCCGAAAATGTTAATTCAATCTACTAAAATATATAACTCAAATCAAACAAATCGAAATTAAGAAGTTGCTAATTTAAAAAGATAAAACTTTAACCAACCTTACGCAATTCGACCAAGTTAAAGGAAGAAGGCAAACAACAATAAATTCCACATAAAAGTTTTAATAAACTATTCCTCGCTGCACAGTTTCATCATTTGGGTTAGTAATTTAGCCTAAGCTTTTGGTGTTTGGTAGTGGCATGCTAAGTGTGCATAACTTTGCATTTCTCTTAATCATGAAACTTGCTGGTGGATGCTCTCAGTATCATTTTTATTACCGAAAAAAAGTAACTTTTCAGCTTTGGGGGGCCTGTATATATTGTTTGTGAAAGAACCCTTTTATTTTTATTTTAGAGGATATGCTAGTATATAGGTAAGTTCTCTTTATTCTTTTCTTTTACCCTAGAGTTACGACGGTCTTACGGTGATTAATTTGTATATTTTTCTTTTCTAAGTATCGCTTTGAGAACATACATCCCTAGAGATTTTAACTTGGTTTTTTTAGGTGTTATAAAAAATATATCATAAGCAATTTCTTAAATACAATATTTCAAAGTGAAAATAAAATGCCAACTACTATATTTGAATTCCCCTCTAATGAATGACACTCCAACTAGATGATCATTACAAATTTGTCCACTTAATACCTCACATCATTCTTAACTCTCCAACTTCCTTTAAGAGTGGTCATCTATTAGTCATTTTTTAAGTTCTGTCTTATCCTCATTTTAATTACATTGTGTCTTTCTTTATCTTTGCTTTACATGCCACATTTATGCTCTCTTTACCAGAGAAGATCCCTCCTTAGTCCAAATACTTGTGCAAAATTCATGGAGGATTCTTCTAAGACTATGAAATATGGGGCAACACAAGTATGTACTGTTTGAAATTGTTGTAATTAGGTAGGCTCAATTGGCAATCTCACCTGTGAACTAACCAATCACAATGCATCAACTATATTTGTACTAGATGTAGAAAAGTAAATGTATGACCGGCTCCTTCTTGGGCTTCACCAGTAGTGCGCTTCAATTCATTATGACTCAGGCTTCTAAATAAGAGCAGTTTAACAGAGTGCTCTTGAAAAAAGCACTTATGGCAATTAAATAATTAGTTCGGCATCTTCAACTATATAAGCAGTAAAAAAGTTCTAGATATTTTAATTGGCCAACAATTGAGAAGAAGTATGCAAGCACCCATTTGAAGCATAGTTTATAACTCAAATTGTCACGCCCCGGGGGTCTCGCTCAGCGGAAAACAAAGAGTTGGTAGTTCAAGTTCCTTTAATAATAAATTTTTTTTTTTGATTCAGACCTCCCCGGCGCGCGCCCAGACCCGCCACATATACAGGTTCACTCGAAAATCGGGCAGAGTCTCCCCTGTATATGCACGGCGTCGCACTATACAATCTCTCAATACAAGCATTCAATTAATCACAACAGTCTCAAATAATCAACCAACAATGTAAACTAAGGAGAACGCCCGTCGCCAAACAAGTTGAAAGGATAAACTCACAGTTTTGAAAACAGGCCCACACGACCCGAGGTTTTGAAAACGGTTTAGAAAGATGCCATAAATCCACAGGGTTTGCAAAAGCGGGCCCACACGACCCCATATTTTTAAAAGATAGTTTTCGAAGTCCTTTTCTAGTTACTTTGCTTTGGAAAATGGCCAACGGGCGAAAAAAAAAGAAACATAATATCGAATCCGGAACACCGGGAATCAACATCCACACCGACCCCACAAGGGTATCGCGAACCACACCGTAGTCGATAGTATCAAATGAAATGCAGGAAAAAGAAAAGGGGATACAAACTAGGGCTCCTCGCAGCCCGACCACTCCTGTCCCGACCTCACCGCCACCTACCGCTCACCCCTGGAAGAACCTGTCACGGAGTGGAAGTCAGCGACATGCGATAATGATAATAAGCAGTAAAGGGAAAACCAAACCCAACAGTAAAACTATCCGGAGCACCCACTCAACTCACTGGAAGTGTGACCCGCGAACACATGTAACACCTGCAACATCTGTAATACCTATAACACCTACACACCTTGTTCCCATCGAGCACCTATCCCGACAGAACACGCCGCTCACACCTTGGGGCACCTGACCTCGTCGGATGCCTATCCCGACAGGTCGCACCTTTTACCCCCACCTTTTGATGCTTCAAACCCCACACCTACGGGGGCCCCCACCACTTCACCTTGTGGGTTAACACGGGTCGAAGACCGCTTTCCCGGAAAAGAGCACCCTCTGCGGTGGCCAGACCGCGGGTGCGCGTGTCGCAACCATGAGCACAATGAACCGGTTACAGAATAATATCGCAATATAGAAACCGTCAGCATTAGTATTACAAATATGAAATTAAACTACTGTCCATGACCACCGAGTCTATACTTAGGCTCAAAGAAAACCCACCTCTCTCGCTGTCGCGCTGCTGGTCGACTTCGGGTTCTTTCGCGTCCCGGTGCGCCCGCCCGGACCTACACAAACCCGTCTCACCGGAGTTAGTAACTCCATCAACATCCCGAAAGGTACACACAAGTAAGGAGGACGCGGAACACCCAGCCCTCCCGGTCGACCGCGGCCACGCCCCGCCAGTTTGGCGAAGGTGGCGGCGTCCCCGGGCGAACCGACAACGCGGGCGGCCCCGACTCCCGCGGAACCCACCCGCAACACCAACTCCCCGCTGCCCGCATGCGGGCTGCGCGCCCCCAGCCCCGCGCGGCTGGGGCGGCAGCCCGCCCGCATGCGGGTTTGCCCGCATGCGGGCCGCGCGCCCCCAGCCCCGCGCGGCTGGGGCGGCAGCCCGCCCGCATGCGGGTTGACCCGCATGCGGGCTGCGCGCCCCCCAGCCCCGCGCGGCTGGGGCGGCAGCCCGCCCGCATGCGGGTTGACCCGCCCGCATGCGGGGTTGCGCGGCCGCCGGCATGCCGTCCGCATGCGGGCATTTCCCGCATGCGGCTTCGTCCGCGCCGGACTCCGGCGATGCCCTCACCCCTCCTCCTCGAACTACTCTGATCAAGAACAAGAAACAAGAACGGGAAAAAGTAAACCCTAACGTGCTCACCTCGAGAGAATGATGATCCGGTCCCGCGGTTTCGACCCCAAGAGGTGTGAAGTCGTCTTCCTCTCTGCCTTGGTCTCGCCGCCTGGATCTTCCGCACGATTGGTGAGGGAGAGGGTACGGTTGGGGTGGGATTTTTGGCTCCTTGTCCGCGCTCGGTATCGTACCCTAGGGTGAGGGAGGTTGAGACGGATATAATGAGAAAGGGGAAAAAGGGACGGAACCGTTCCCTAATCAAAAATAAACCCAATTAAACGAAAGGTTGGGTTCGAACCGGGGTCCGGTCTGACTGGTTACCCGCGTTGGTCAACCGAGCTTACCGTCACCTTCTGGAATTTATTCCGGGAGATTCCGGAGTCGGAATCCAAAACCGATTTCGCCGGCGGACTCCGTTTCGCGAGCTTTATTGACTAAAAATACTCGCGAGCCCCGACGATCTGTCCAGAAACACAGAATTTATTAGTCCCCCTTCCCGGACCCCTGAACGAAACGCGAAAGAAAAAGACTAACAAAAGTAGACCCAAAGATGGAACCATAACATTTTGCCAGCGGATACTACACAAATCGGATAAAAAAGTAACAGCTAAAAATAAATTCTTCTTCTTCTTCTTCTTCTTCTTCTTCTTCTTCTTCTTTTTCGATCTTTTCCAATATGGATGGAAAACACCACCCCCCAGTCAACGATGATGAGCCCCTTGTCAGGGAGGGACTTAACTTAACTTTTTCTGCGGATTTCTCCTTTGCAATCTACCAAACTCCAAAGGGGAATCACTTCGTGAGGTTTTGCTACAATTCATCTAGAAGCTTCTTCTCGAATCTCAAGACGTCGGACGCGGAAGCCGAAGAGTCATGGGCTTCTTCAAGTTTCTAGAAAGGGTAATAAATGTAGGACTCTTGGGAGCACCTTCGCCTCCCCTTTTGGCTTCTATTTCTGTGCCACTTGGCATCTTTTCATTAGGCTTATGGGCGGCGAGTGGTTTATATAAGATTGAGGCCTCCCATGCTACTTGTTCCCGCGTGTGTTCCCTTCGCAAGGGTTCGCCAACTACTGATCTCGTCCCGCGTCGCTAACCACCTGGTCCCTTCATTGCACGAGCGTCAGTCACTCACAATCGAATCGCCCTAGCTCCGCTCCGCTAACCACTCGATGTTAAGGAATTTGTGTTGGCGTATTTCGTGAAAATCGTTAAGTCTTGAAGATTGAAGATGAAGAAGTTTGGATCATATACCTCAATCTCAAGATAGAAGAATTCAAAAGGATCAGGTACGTCTAACTAAATATTTTTGGTGATCCGAATACTTCTTATAGTGTAGAAACACTTGGTTGAATGTTTGATTGCTTAAAAATACAAAACTGATACTACATGTTCAGGATCCGGATCGAGCATCACAGTCCGGACCCCGAACATAGGTTAGCTCATGCGCAATTCCAGTCCGGACCTTGGTTATTTCAGTCCGGACCCCGAACGTGGAATTTGCAGGAATTGCATGAACAGTCCGGACCGTGGAAATTTCAGTCCGGACCCCGAAGGTATGTTTTTTTGGAAAAAGACTGTTTTCGTCATGACAGTCCGGACCGCCAATTTCAGTCCGGACCGTCGTCCTGTAAAATTTCAGAAATGGTTAGTTTTTGATGCTTATCTTCTTCCAATAGTTTCTAGCCTATAAATAGACCCTATGATTCATCTTTTAGGACACGGAAAATACGACCGAAATAGAAAAATTCACATATATAGAGAAGAAAGGAAATCAATAGATTTAATTCTATGTTTCTTTATCTATATTGATTAATTTGATTCTAGGTTTTCAAACTCAGATTTTGAGTAGAATCAAATTAATGAATACTTAGATGGTATTTCCGATCTATTTCTAATCTAAGTATTCGGCGGATCATCACCACCCAAAAACAACAATTTTTTCAAAATCGGCGCGTGGACTCGCGTGGCCTTGTGGATTCAAGGTGCTTCCGCTCTCGTGGATTCGGAGCGAGGTACGTTCGTGGATTCGAGACGTGCTGCTGGGTGAAGACCGTTGATTCGGTCGGACGTCGTGGACTCGACGTTGGACGCCGTGGATTCGGCGTTGGACGCTGATCGTAGATTCGAGAAGCGTTGTGGAGCGAGCGGAGAAGATCTACTAGGAGCGTATGGAAAAGGTTGAGTCGTAAGTGTGTACGGTATATCACCTTGTACGTGTTTTAATTCTAGTGGATTTCGCCGTGTTATTGGTCCCGTGGTTTTTTACTCCGGTTTGGAGTTTTTTCTCGTAAAAATCTTGCGTGTTACTTTTTATTTCCGTATTGGGTTTTATTGCGCAATGATTTTTTCAGTGTTTACTGTTTACACCTATTCACCCCCCTCTAGGTGTTTTTTTTCCTATTTAGATCCAATTAATACATAACCCAACACTCGACACCTCCATTGGGGGCGGCCATACTTGGCCCCCAACACCCTTGGTCCACTACATGGCTCAATTTACGAAAACCAACATCGATTGCCCCGTTATCCTTTGCCTTGCCAACTTCGTAGGGCCTCGTGCCTCACGAATCCTTGCTCGGCACACTTGCCTTCGCGAGTCTTGTCCATTACGGCGGATCGATCGTTCCTTTGCCTCGCAAACTTCGTAGGCGTCGCAACTCACGAATCCCCGCTCGGCACACGTACCTTTGCGAGCCTTGTCCATTGCGGCAGACCAACCTTCTCAAGACTGTCCCTCATTCGCTCGTTCGCTCCACTACAGAGCTCCGAAACGGCATAAGGTAGTGCAAGCGAACCTAGAGGGAAAACCTCTTGGCATACCCCGCTCCGTAATGTTGTCGACTATAATATCACGACTTTTTGTGTATCGTTTTACCCTCTTTCTAATAAATTACATGTTAGGAAAAATTGAATTATCGGGTTTTCTTAAGTTGACAATCATGCGGTGCGGGTATTTTTCTGTGATAGAGCTCGAAAAACGATGAACGGCGGTGCGACCGAATCTGAGTTCCGACTCCCGGATTCCTCGTAAAGGGGTTTTGAAGATCGCGGTAATCGTAGTGTGCATCGGAATCCGTGCAAAAAAATTGGCACGCTTTTCGAGAGGATAAGGAATTAGCTCTTGCTATTAAATAATTATTATTTAAATATTAAATGCCCGGATGTGGGTTTTACGGTATGTACCAAGAGAAAAATCGGTTCTTCCTGAAAAGAAAAGAGAAAATCCTAGCCGGAGAGAAAAGAAAGAAAAGAGGAAAGAAAACCCTAACTGGAGGAAATAGAAGGAGAGAAGAAGAAAGCGGAGGAGTCCGATCGCTTTCGATCAACGTGCCGGAGCCGGAAGGGCTGCGGCACCCGCGCGGGCAGGTATCGCGCGGGGCGCCACCCGTAGGCGGCGCGCACCGCGCGGCCCAGTGCCGCGCGGGGTGCCACACGCGAGCGGTGCGCGAGTAGTTTGACCGCGTGACCGTACCGCATACTGCCCCGCCGTCCGTCGCGCGGCGTTACCGCCGCCGTTGCTGGGTTTTCATCGTGCTCTTGGGTTTTGGGTTCCGTATCTTATAGAATACTTTTCAGTATGACCTGTTGTTCTTTTGGGGGACTTTCTTAGGTCTGGGTGCCGATTGTGAGCGTGTTGCGGCTCCAGGTGTTCCGGTCAGCACATTTCGAGGTGGGTACCTTTTGGCATTTCTGGTGTATAGTCGTTCCCGTGTAACTTGTGAAAATAAAGTAGGTGTATCTTTTGTAAACTGTCTAACCCCATTGCATGAGAATCCCATTTTTTATTTCTAACTGTGGCGACGAAGGTCGCGGTGATTACACGCCGGTTTCGGCAAAATTGCTCACACGCACAGGGTGGATTTTTTCGGAAAGATGGTATGTTGACCCGTGTACCCCACAATGTGTGATGATGGGGACCCCTCACGGTGAGGCGACTGCTTCTTGGGCAGTGGAGGGGTTAAAAGCACCAAGGAATGAGCGAAGTAATTCTGGGGTAGGTGTCCAGCATGATTTTAACAGGGGATACGGTGATTCATGAGGGGGAAGTGGAATGCTCTGGTGGATCGGTTTGTTCATTACAGTATTGATAGCATTTACCTGTTTTTCCTCTACTTTATTTGTCACTGACTACCCACACTGTGACAGGTCCGAACAGGGGTGGGAACCGGGACGACGGTGAGACAGTGTTTAGAGAACCTTAGCCGTTTGAGGCTGACGAACGTTTTATTTACTTTCGGTTATCTTTCTATTGCTTTTGGTTAGTAAGCTTGTGTTTGCTTGTTAGTTGAATAATGTGGATGTTGGGTTGAGATCCTAACTTAGTGGTGACATCTTGTAATGGTGTTATTGTTAGACTTGTATGCGGCGTATTTTCAAGTAGCAAAATGGTTTCGAAAACGTTTTCAAACTAAGTGTCGTGTGGGCACTACTTTCCAAACCCGTGGATTTATCCTTTCAAGTTATGTTGCCGCCGTTGCGAAAACGTTTTTAAAACCAGGTGTCGTGTGGATACTGTTTTTCAAACCTGTGGATTTATCATTTAGAACCTGGTTGTGGTAATTATAGTTATGATTAAGTGTGATCTCTTCTTTTGATTGCTTTGTGACTGCATGGTTAAAGTATGAAGTCGTGTTTGAAACGCCGTACATATACAAAGGAGACTCCGTCCGTTTGTGTAATGAATTTGTATATGTGGCGGGTATGGCGCGCACCGGTGGCGAGATTAATTTCGGAAAAAAAAAGATACACATTTTTCTGCTCATTTAGAACCTTCGGGGCGTGACATCGACCTCGTGTTGTTGTGTCACGCCCCGGGTGTAAACCAGAACCCGGGCTCGCCAACAGATCCGCCGTGCACACAGAATTTTTCATGTACACGAAGCGCTGGTAACCTGCTCAGATATATAATATACAATAAAAGAGCATAAACAGAGCTGAACTAAAAGAACTAAAAGTAATCTCAGACTGAAATAAAATACAAGCTGAAATAAAAGTACAATAAACTCCCAGCTCACCACAAATATACAACCAGCTGGCCAAAGCCAGACCCAAATGTAAACTACTGTAGTCTGAGATACAAAAGGGGATACAATAAAAGCCTAGCTAATCTCTCAGTCGGGGTAGATGATCTAGCTAGTCGGCGATCCTCTTACCTCGATCTGCCGCTGAAGGCCCAGTAGCTCCCACAGACGACTCTGCAAACCAAAGGAGAAAAAGGACAGAAAACAATAATGGGGGTGAGAACTACTAGATAAACCAGTAGCCTCCCCTAGTGGGTAAAACCTCAAATGCTGACGCACCCACTAGGAATAGAGAGGCAAAAGGAGGGAACAGTAGTAGGCTATAAAGGCTGCTGAAAAGGAACTGTTACTACAATGCCTCTAAATGCAGTGCCAAAAAGATAACTGTATGCATGCAACCATAAGGCTAACCGCCCAAAGAAACCCAATCAAAGGGCCAGGAAGTACTGACACTGCCTGCTCTGTCATCACTCACAACTGTCCAACTGACCGGCACCCGTCACGGTCCAAAAGCCTATTTCGGAGTGGCACTCGAGGGGAGCGACCCACACGAGTAAAGTATCTCTGTATCAAGCATCTCTGTAACCAATGTCTCACAATAGCAGGACTAGATCATGACTATGATCAAAGTGGGAAAAACTCCATCCACTAATGCAATCCCGATCCCCAATCTGATGTGATAATAACATCCGGTCAACCGCACAAAATCCGCTGTCGCCGCTGAACCCATAAATCCCAATCTGATAAAGTAAAAACATCTGGCCGACCGCCTAACGTCCGCGGTTGCCACTATGCCCCACAATCCCCAAGACGAGTCTAAACTGTCCCAGACAAACTGTCCCAGACTCAAGGTCCAGACTACACTATCCCAAAATCCCGATCAGACTCGAGCATCATGCATCGATAGAGAAGAAGAACGATAAAACATGTTTTCTCCTAAGTCAAATCCAATAATATAGTACAGCAGTAAATAGTGGCCTAACTAGGTGTCCATATAAGCATGCAATTGTCCTTTTAAAAAGCGTTAGAGAAGTGTCTGACGTTAATTGCAAAAAGTTATCTTGAAACATTGACATGATACTTATTTGCATGCGGGGTTAAGATATAGCAAATGTCCAACATTTCCACGTACACGCCGATGGCACACTTCGGTTTCGGAACCGTTGGTGTGTGCCGGAAAATGAGGAGCTCCGCGAACTGATATTGCGAGAGGCGCTTCGGTCACCTTATGCCGAGCACCCTGGTGGCACCAAGATGTACCACGAGTTGAAGATGCTCTATTGGTGGCCGGGGATGAAGGCGGACATTGGACGCTTCGTGGCAAAGTGCCTGACATGTCAACAGATAAAGGCGGAGCGTCGACTCCCGGCGGGGAAACTCCAAAGCCTGCCTATTCCCGTTTGGAAGTGGGAGGACATCTCTATGGACTTTATCGTCGGGTTGCCACCTCAACCATTGTTTACAACCCTATCCCGCTGATACCACTGTTGGGTTATAATGTAATGGATCTAAATAGGGGAAAAAACACCTAGAGGGGGGTGAATAGCTGTAAACAATAAACACTCAAAAAATCATTGCGCAATAAAACCCAATGCGGAAAAATAAATGAACACGCAAGATTTTTACGTGGAAAAACTCCAAACCGGAGTAAAAAACCACGGGACCGATAACACGGCGAAATCCACTAGAATTAAAACACGTACAAGGTGATATAACGTACTCACAGACGACTCAACCTTTTACCATACGCTCCTAGTAGGTCTTCTCCGCTCGCTCCACGACGCTTCTCGAATCCACGATCTGCGCCCAACGCTGAATCCACAGCGTCCAACGTCGAGTCCACGACGTCCAACCGAATCCACGGTCTTCACCCAGTAGCACGCTTCGAATCCACGAACGTACCTCGCTCCGAATCCACGAGAGCGGTTGCACCTTGAATCCACAAGGTCACGCGAGTCCACGCGCCGATTTTGGGTAAATCGTTGTTTTTGGGTGGTGATGATCCGCCGAATACTTAGATTAGAAATAGATCGGAAATACCATCTAAGTATTCATTGATTTGATTCTACTCAAAATCTGAGTTTGGAAAACCTAGAATCAAATCAATCAATATAGATGAAGAAACATAGAATTAATCTATTGATTTCCTTTCTTCTCTATATGTGGATTTTTCTCTTTCGGTCGTATTTTTCTATTATATTCCGATACCCTAGAAAATGAATCATAGGGTCTATTTATAGGTTAGAAACCATTGGAAGAAGATAAGGATCAAAAACAACCTTTTCTGGAAATTTTCAGGACGGCGATCCGGATCGGATTACTGCGATCCGGATCGTCGTAACGTGATAGACAGTTTCCAGAAAACCAAGGGTTCGGGATCCGGATTGCAAGTCCGATCCGGATCGTTCATGCAATTCAGCAAAATTCCATGTTCGGGATCCGGATAGGAATGGCCTAGGATCCGGATTGAAATTGCCAATGAACAACACCCTTCGGGATCCGGATTGCAAGCCTGATCCGGATCCTGAACATGTCCCATGTCCAGTTTTTGATTTTTATGCAATAAAAAATTCTTCCAAGTGTTTCTACACTATAAGAAGTATTCGGATCACCAAAAATCTTTAGTTAAACATACCTGATCCTTTTGAATTCTTCTTTCTTGAGATTGAGGTATATGATCCAAACTTCTTTCATCTTCAATCTTCAAGACTTAACACTTTCACGAAATACGCCAACTCAAATTCCGTAACAATCTCCCCCTTTGGCGGTTTCGTGACAAAACACAAATCCACAAAAGAAAATTCAAAAAGGATATTTTTGTTGCTATCACCATACAACAAAAATTTACAATGGAGATCCAAAAATTAAATACATGAGATAAACTCCTAGAACAGACTCTAGACTTAGACATCTGTACTCTCTACAAAAAGAAATCATTCTTGACAAAAAGAGATCGTTAGATACCTCAAGAATATTTGGCATTTAAAACCTAACAGAGATAAAGTTTATTCTCATCATGACATTTAGTAACTCAGAT
The DNA here is from genome assembly GCA_029168755.2 of Tillandsia fasciculata. NCBI lineage: Eukaryota > Viridiplantae > Streptophyta > Magnoliopsida > Poales > Bromeliaceae > Tillandsia > Tillandsia fasciculata. The sequence goes on along the minus strand of CM054953.1, from coordinate 203,830 downwards.
ATGTAAAAAGATCACAATCAAGCATTGACATATCTTCTAAGCAATAAGATTCCAAATGTCATAACTTTGCTTTGTTAGTAATCAAACAACTTGTTAGTAATAATACATGTCCAAATAGTTAGTCGAATAATTAGTAGGGACATGCAACAAATCACAAGATAACCAGAAGTTGTGATACTTACCTTTCACCAAAGTCAAAGTTTGTTTGTTCGTTCAAAGTTTCTCACACAAAGTTCTCTACTCTCTCTCTCTCCCCCTTTTTGTCACAAACAAAGCCAAAATTACAAAAATTTAAGGAGAGTTAAAAAGTTTTAAATACAAAGCAAGAAACTTGAGAGCTGAAGGAAATAAAACAAACCGAGAATGTAAAATCCTGCAAAAGAAAAGATTAGAAAAAAATAAACTTTATGCAGAATCGTCAGAGCTTATACATCCAAGCTTCTGAAACATTTTCTTGATCCGTTTGTTCATAGAGGCTTGCTCCTTCTTAACTTCTTTGAGATCTTGGACCATCAAAGCTTGTTCTTTCTTGACTTCTTTGAGATCTTCTTTCATTTCAGCGAACTCAATAGACATGCGTTCTTGCTCGTTTGAGAGTCGCTGTTGTTCTTTAAAGATAGAGCTAACTGAAGCATCGTCATCAGAAGTTGAAGGAGGTGCTTGCTGTGCAGGTGGAACAGGAGCTGTTGCTCGAGGTGGTGCTCTTTGTCGGGTAGGAGGTGATGGAGGATCATCTTGTTTCGTCGAGAGAGACTTCACAATTGTTGTCTCATTGATTGTGCCCAAACTGTACATATATGAGCTTGCACTTGTGTCGACTTTAAACTTTCTAAGGATGCGCATAATTATCATTGGATAGGGGAGTCTCTCTGTGGGGTGAGAATGTTCCACATAACGCGCCATCCTTGACCAAATGAGGTAAGGAATGTTCAAGTTCGCTCCCATTGATGCTGCGGGGTTTCCTAGAAGATAGAGGAATAACATCCTATCCCATCGAAGAACCTTCGTATTCATGTTTGGAAGGATGTTGTAGCAGACAATGAAGTTTATATAGCGATACTCCGGTCGAAGTTCTTTTGAGAAAACAGAATTTTCGGTCGACAAAGTATCTGGAAGACAAATTCCATTAACCACCACTCTCCAAGAGTTGTCGCTGAAGACTTGAGTTTTCAGATAATGGAGTCCATCAGTTATGGCTTTCATTCCTAGCACTTCTCCAATTAATTGGGGTGTGACTTTGATCTTGATATTTTTGACCAAAGTGTGAAATTCTCGACGTCCCTGATCTTGATCAATTAGACTTGAACCGTTCTGATAAAACATCCGTACTGAGTGAGGACAGTACCCAGTAGTCTCAGGGAAGTTGCATATGGGAGCAAGACCGGCCTGGTCAAACAGAGTCCCAAAGATTGTAGATCTTTCTCTCATTGCTGTGACATTTACATGTCTTTCGCCAATGCATTCCCTCTTCTCAAAATCTTTGATCCGTGCTGAGCTAATGAATTCTTGTTGAGGAGGCTGGCTAGCAATAGGTTCGTTAATCGAAATGCCCCTAGCACTGCCTCTTTTTCTTGCACCGATTTTTCTTCTTGTTTCGATTGGACTTGGGTCCATGGGAGCTTTTCCTTTTTCTGCAGCAGTAGGAGGAGGCTTTGCCTTTGAAGCTTCAGCAGTAGCTTTCCCTTTTGAGACAATGGGGACATTTTCCTCGATCTCGAGGTTATCCCAGTCAATCGAAGCCGTCTCTGATTCCGTTTCGGAATCACTCTGCGTCTTCTTTGTTCGCTTAGCCCTTTTAGGCTTGACAGTGTCCTTAGTATGAACCATGGCAGCAAGTAAAAAAATGATCCAGGTGATCACCATTATGACTGCTAGTGAGAGACGTATCCTGTGAAGAACAACTCAAGAACACGAAAATTTTCAGTTTTCAAAAATTTGGAAAAATTGTACCCAAACAATCATAATCATGAAGAGAAGCCAAGAATCAAATTAGTTTTGCAAAAAGAATTTTAAAAGTAGATCAATTGCATGAATTTCAAAAATTCCTATTATATGCCCTAAAATAGAATTTTTTGAAATCGAAGCCCAAAAATTCGTTAATCTTGAGAAAACCCAGCATATAATCAAAACTAATCTACCCAGAGTTCTTATTTCAAAAGAAATTTGATCAAAAACCATTCACAAACGAAAAAGTTCCATGATTTCAACTCACGTTTTGAGAAAACAAGAAAAACTGTGAAAAACCGAGATTTTGATCAATAAAACTTACTTGAATCGAAGAACTTTGAGTTTGAAAGCTCCAAGAAGCAAGAAATCTAGAGAGAGAAACTCTAGAGGCTTAAGAACAAAAGATTGGGTAAAAGAAATCAAAACCTTTTGTTTTATTTAAAACCCTAGCCGTGATCCGGATCGGATCGAGAATGTGATCCGGATCGGCTACCCGCAGGAAAACCTGCGTTCGGGATCCGGATCACTTACTCCGATCCGGATCGGCTTCAACTTTTTCTTCAGAAAAATTTAGAAAAATTCCATAAAATCCAGAAAAAGTATGTAAGCACTTTAGCATATCAACTTTAAACAAAAATCATCGTTTCATACAACAAGAAATAGATTATACAAAATCTATCAAAAATACTCAAAAATGAAACGAAAATTTACGAAATTAAAACACTTAAAGTTGAACAACTTCAATTACATCTATCCTGATCTTATGCGTAATGCCTTTATCAAATCATCAATTTGGTAAAGAAAATGAAATACCAAGATCAATAGATGTTTGAAATCCCAGATAAGTTAGATAATATATCTAGACAATCTGTTGAAGGAGTGGCTCTTTGAGCATCTTTTATCAAAAATCCCACCTTATACCAACCATGAAATTTGACTGAGTCAAGTATTTCAATATGCATTTCATCAACAATTTTTAAAAAAAAAATTTGCTTTGCATTCATGGGGTATCTTTTTCCTCCATGTGGTGGTAGTTTTCACACTCCTCATTGGGATGTAACTCTTTCCACATCTTTTGAGCATTTTACATTTCTTTGACTCCCCCTCAATTGGCTATCAATTATTTAATATATAAGGTATTCAACCAAAAATTGATCTCGCATTCATACTCGACTAAGCAATCAAATAAGATAATGACTATACCAAGAGATCATTGAGAGAGAAATTGACTTTGATCACTTAAAAGATGACTTAATTAACATAAATGATCATTGCAACATTGAAATATTATGATATCAAAAGCATAATAAATTTCTAAATGCATGAAAGGATGCAATTAAAGTCAATTATGATTTATGCTCAATTAATGTCCTATGTACAAAACATAGATAAAGAACAAAACAAAACAAAAACAAACCTAACCTAAGCAAAGGTTTCAAAAAGAGGTTATTTCAAGGAAAGCATGCCAATTGCTTTACGCAAGTGAATAAAACGTTTTTGATCCAAAGGTTTTGTTAAGATGTCAGCTAATTGATCCTCAGTTGAAATATATGACAGTTGAAGAATATTTGATTCAACTAGCTCTCTAAGAAAATGATATCTAAGTTCAATATGTTTTGTTCTAGAGTGCAACACAGGGTTTTTAGAAATGTTAATAGCACTAGTGTTGTCACAAAAATGGTTACCGAAGTTGCTGAAATCCGGAAATCGCTCAACACGCTTTTCATCCAAATCAATTGGGTTGAACAACTTCCTGCTGAAATGTACTCCGCTTCGGCAGTCGAGAGTGCTATGCAGTTCTGCTTTTTACTGTGCCATGCAACAAGGCAATGGCCAAGATAGAAGCATGCACCACTCGTGCTTTTCCGATCATCCACTGATCCAGCCCAATCGGCATCTGAGTATCCAACAATATCCAAACTTGTTCCCATAGGATACCAAATTCCGAAATTGATTGTACCTTTGATATATCGGATGATCCGTTTCACCGCTTTCAGGTGAACCTCCTTCGGTGCTGATTGATATCTCGCGCAAATCCCAACACTGAAGGATATATCCGGGCGACTAGCCGTGAGATATAGTAGACTTCCAATCATACTGCGATACAGTTTCTCGTCTACATTCTCACTATGTGATTCACTTCCAAGTCCCTTATGGCTAGTTCCCATTGGAGTCGGAAAATCCTTAGAATTTTCTAAATCAAACTTTTTGACCAACTCCAGTGCATACTTGGATTGACACAAGTGAATTCCTTCATCGTTTTGTTTAACTTGTAATCCAAGAAAATAAGTCAATTCGCCCATCATGGACATCTCAAATTCGCTTTCCATGGTCTCCGCGAATTTAGAAGCATCATTATCTCTTGTTGCGCCAAATACAATGTCATCGACATAGATTTGTGCAACAATGAAATTGTTTTGATAATGCTTCACAAAGAGAGTCCTGTCAGCTCCCCCTCGAGTATAGCCCTTTTCCAAAAGGTGCTTTGTCAACCTTTCGTACCATGCTCGCGGTGCTTGTTTCAGACCGTAAAGAGCCTTTTTCAGACGAAAAACATGGTTAGGTAGTTTATGATCCACAAAACCTTTCGGTTGAGCCACATAAACTTCCTCATTTAAAAACCCATTTAAAAAGGCGCTCTTAACGTCCATTTGAAATAATTTGATTTTAAAATGACAAGCAATCGCAAACAAGATACGAATGGACTCGAGTCTAGCTACAGGGGCGAAAGTTTCATCAAAGTCTATACCTTCTACTTGAGAGTAGCCTTGAGCAACTAACCTTGCTTTGTTCCTGATGATAGTACCATCTTCATTTTTCTTGTTCTTGAAGATCCATTTGGTACCTATCACATTGTGTTGCTTCGGAGGCTTCGTTAATTCCCAGACTTTGTTTCGCTCAAATTGATGGAGCTCTTCCTGCATTGCTTTAATCCAGTAGTCATCTTGGAGAGCTTCATCAACATTCTTTGGTTCGATTTGAGATACATAGCATGCAAATCCGCAAACCAATTGTCTCCGTGTTCTAACTCCTTCTTGTGGATCTCCAATGATGTTCGATTCAGGGTGATCCTTGGAGATGCGTAACGTTTGAGGTAGAGGAGTAGGCGGAGGTACACGAGATGATTCCTGCACATCAGATAAACTTGAAGAACCGTTAGATGCATCATTATTATCGAAAGAATTGTTAGAAGAAGATGCATTAGCAGGTGTATCATCATCAAGAGAGATATCGAGGGTAGATTTTTCAGATTCAAAATGAAAAGCTTCATCTACCTTAACATTTATCGATTCTACGATCGTCTTAGATTCTAAGTTAAAAACTCGATATGCTCTACTGTTTGTAGAATAACCTAAGAAAATCCCTTCGTCACTTCGAGAGTCAAATTTTCCAAGATTTTCGCGATCACGTAAAATAAAACACCGACTCCCAAAGATACGAAAATATTTGATGTTAGGTTTTCTACAAAACCATAAGTTCATATGGTGTATTTAAAGTCCCCGGGCGCAAATACACGCGATTAATAACATAGACAGCAGTGTTCACCGCTTCAGCCCAAAAATATAACGGTAAATTCCGGCTATGAAGCATAACACGTGCCATCTCCTGTACAACCCTGTTTTTGCGCTCGATTACACCATTCTGTTGAGGTGTATAGGGTGCCGAGAATTCATGTTTAAGATTCATTAATTAAGAAAAGAATTACACCGACTCCTCTTTTCTTCTACCTCCTGAATCTCTCTCACCCTTCTCTCGTCTTCTATAAACCTAGAAGACTCTCTTCTCTCGTCTTCTATAAACCTAGAAGACTATGGGTGTGGCTAAATCCTAGCCCCCTCTCTCGTCTTCTATAAACCTAGAAGACTCCCTTCTCTCGTCTTCTATAAACCTAGAAGACTATGGGTGTGATTAAATCCTAGCCCCCACCACCTCCTTGGGTGTTACTATCACCGTGGGTGTGGATACCACTACATGGGTGTGGCTAAATCCTAGCCCCCACCACCTCCATGGGTATTACGACCACCGTGGGTGTATCCTTCTTAACACCACATTAAAATAATAACACATGTGCTATATTTATAGCTTACATAAAAGCTATCCAAATCCTAGTCTAAATAGATTTTTATTCTAATCAATATTTAAATCTTAACAAATTTATCTCTTTAAGATTTAAATATTATCTTAATCCGACTAGGATTCAGTTACAAATCTAATCAAATCCTAACAAATCTCCACCTTGATTTGATTTGTAATCTTCAATCGCTACATCGAGCTCTCCTTCGCTCCACCTTGAGCGACTGCATCTCCGATCTCGCTTTTGGACTCTCTAGCTCACCTGAAGCCGAAAAATCACATACCTTTGAGTCCAACACGCCTAGCGAGATCAAATTGTGATCGCCTCCCGTGATGATCGGTAATCCAGTACTCTGATGTCGATATCTCCTGAGGATCGCCAACCTTTAGCTCTGATACCAATTGTTGGAAAAATCCGGTACTCGCCCCGGTACCAAATTCTCTGAATCCGCAACCCGCTCCGGTACCGCAATCCACACCGGTACCGTCTAGTGTTGGGATTCCGCAGCGGAAACGTCAAATCGGATTTTTACCGTAAAATCCGTCCTCTCAACATAACTGGAATTAGCATAACCACAAAGAGACGAAAACCAAAACAGAAAATATGCGGATGAAATAAGATTCATTAATTAAGAAAAGAATTACACCGACTCATCTTTTCTTCTACCTCCTGAATCTCTCTCACCCTTCTCTCGTCTTCTATAAACCTAGAAGACTCCCTTCTCTCGTCTTCTAAAAACCTAGAAGACTATGAGTGTGGCTAAATCCTAGCCCCCACCACCTCCTTGGGTGTTACCACCACCGTGGGTGTAGATACCACTACATGGGTGTGGCTAAATCCTAGCCCCCACCACCTCCATGGGTATTACCACCACCGTCTTCATAACCCCAATTGTTGGAAAAATTCGGTACTCGCCCCGGTACCGGATTCTCTGAATCCGCAACCCGCTTTGATACCGTAATCCGCTTTGGCACCGCCTGGAGTTGGGATTCCGCAGCGGAAACGTCAAATCGGATTTTTACAAAAAACCCGTCCTCTCAATATAACTGGAACTAGCACAATCACCAAGTAGAAGAAAAACAAAACAGAAAATATGCGGATGAAATAAGATTTATTAATTAAGAAACGAATTACACCGACTCATCTTTTCTTCTACCTCCTGAATCTCTCTCACCCTTCTCTCGTCTTCTATAAACCTAGAAGACTCACTTCTCTCGTCTTCTATAAACCTAGAAGACTATGGATGTGGCTAAATCCTAGCCCCCACCACCTCCTTGGGTGTTACCACCACCGTGGGTGTAGATACCACTACATGGGTGTGGCTAAATCCTAGCCCCCACCACCTCCATGGGTATTACCACCACCGTCTCCATAACACCACATTAAAATAATAACACATGTGTTATATTTATAGCTTACATAAAAGCTATCCAAATCCTAGTCTAAATAGATTTTTATTCTAATCAATATTTAAATCTTAACAAACTTATCTCTTTAAGATTTAAATATTATCTTAATCCAACTAGGATTCAGTTACAAATCTAATCAAATCCTAACAAATCTCCACCTTGATTTGATTTGTAGTCTTCAATCGCTACATCGAGCTCTCCTTCGCTCCACCTTGAGCGACTGCATCTCCGATCTCGCTTTTGGACTCTCTAGCTCCACCTGAAGCCGAAAAATCACATACCTTCGAGTCCAACACGCCTAGTGAGATCAAATTGTGATCGCCTCCCGTGATGATCGGTAATCCAGTACTCTGATGTCGATATCTCCTGAGGATCGCCAACCTTTAGCTCTGATACCAATTGTTGGATTAATGATACGTAGCAAGCGAATCCGCAAACCAATTGTCTCCGAGTTCTGACTCATTCTTGTGGGTCTCCAATGATGTTCGATTCAGGATGATCCTTGGAGATGCGTAACGTTTGAGGTAACGGAGTACTCGGAGGTACATGAGATGAATCCTGCACATCAGATAAACTTGAAGAACCGTTAGATGCATCATTATCATCGAAAGAATTGTTAGAAGAAGATGCATTGGCAGGTGTATCATCATCAAGAGAGATATCGAGGGTAGATTTTTTAGATGCAAAATGAAAAGCTTCATCTACCTTAACATTTATCGATTCTACGATCGTCTTAGATTCCAAGTTAAATACTCGATATGCTCTACTGTTTGTAGAATAACCCAAGAAAATTCCTTCGTCACTTCGAGAGTCAAATTTTCCAAGATTTTCGCGGTCACGTAAAATAAAACACCGACTCCCAAAGATACGAAAATATTTGATATTTGGTTTTCTACAAAACCATAATTCATATGGTGTATTTAAAGTCCCCGGGCGCAAATAAACGCGGTTAATTACATAGACTGCAGTGTTCACAGCTTCAGCCCAAAAATATAACGGTAAATTCCGGCTATGAAGCATAACACGTGCCATCTCCTGTACAACCCTGTTTTTGCGCTCGACTACACCATTCTGTTGAGGTGTATAGGGTGCCGAGAATTCATGTTTAATGCCGTTTGAAGTGCAAAAATCAATGAATTTAGAATTTATGAATTCTCCACCTCTATCACTTCTAACACGAGTAATCTTTTCATTCTTTTCAATCATAATACGATGGCAAATCTCGTGAAAAGAATCAAAAGTATCAGCTTTCTCTTTTAAAAATGCTACCCAAGAATATCTAGAGAAATCATCAACCAATAAGAAAATATACCATTTACCTCCCAAAGATGGTTGACGAGTTGGCCCCATTAAGTCCATGTGCAAAAGTTCCAAAGGCCGTTTTGTACCAATGTGGTTCAAGTTCTTGTGTGCAGTCCTTGACTGTTTTCCCTTTTGGCAACCGCCACACACAATGTTTTGTTCAAAAGAAAGTTTAGGAACCCCCTTGACCACATCTTTGTTTGAAATTCTAGCAAGTTCCTTAAAGTTTATGTGACCTAGCCTTTCGTGCCAAAGAGTTTCATTTTTCAAAGAAGCTAGGTTACACTTTTCAGAAATTTTATGAGGAACTACATAGCAATTGTTTTCTGATCTAACCCCTTTTAAAAAGAAAACATGGTTCTTGTCAGTTACAGTACATTCAACAGATGAAAAATTAACTGAATAACCATTGTCACAAAGTTGACTTATGCTAATGAGGTTAGTCTTAAGGCCATTAACAAATAACACATTATTTAGAACCGGGCCATCCGGAATAGCGATAGTTCCTTTTCCAACGATCTTGGAAGACCGACCGTCTCCGAAAACAACAAGTCCTCCGAAGATTTTCTCAAAGGTTTGAAAACAGTTTTTGTCACCGGTCATGTGACGGGAACACCCGCTATCCAGATACCAAGATGAACTATCATATGCATGCAAGGAGATATTGGTAACGAGACAAGGAAAAATTTCACCTTTGCGCACCCAAACCTTTTTGGAATGCGTCGGTAATGGTTGTGAAGTTACTCGCCTAGGTGAAAGCGTCTTGTTAGTTCGATTGCTGCTCCTTGATGAAGTCATCTTGTGCGGTGAACTACCAAGGCTCTTTTCCTTTGAATGATTTGCATTCGATTTCTGAGGAATCACCTTTTTGGTAGTTGTTGCAAGAAATGTTTGAGTTGAGCGTTTGGCTCCTGTCTTGCAATTTCTCCTTATGTGCCCTGAAAAACCACAACGAAAACATACCTTAGTTCTTGACGATCCCGAGGAGGATGTGTGGTGACCCGGATCTTTGCAGGGCTTCTACAGTGTCACCAGCAGCTTCTGGAGCCCTATGAGGCATCTCGGCGGTGTTCGTGCGCCAATTTGGACAAGCGCTGAACTCGGGGCTTTAAATGGATCACGTGGGTAACCGGGAGACCCCGTCGGATGTTTAGTGGTGTTTCCGCGCATTTTGGATATCAATTTGGACTCGGCGCGAAATTTTGGATCAAAGATACCTTTCCGGGAGCCTCCGGCGATTTTTCGGATTGGAATTTGGCGAAACGGACACCGTTTTTGGAATCAGCGCGCGAAAACGGTCGAGATGGGCTATTTGCTTGCTGTTTTTGGAGGTTGCTACAGTACTTTTACTGTTCCGGCGATCGCCGGCGGCGGCCGGCGGCGGCGGGCAGCGCCGGCGGGCGGCGGCGCAGCCTCGGGCAGGCGGCAGGCGGCGGCACGCGGCGCGGGCAGGCCGCGGGCAGGCGCGCAGGCGCGCGGGCAGGGGCGCGGTCCACCGCGGAGGTCGTGCACCAGGGCGGTGCCACGTGGCGGATTGTGGTTGGTTGGTTTTGAAGACGCGGTCCACGGAGTTTGGGCCCGGGTGCACGGTAGACCGGGTGGACACGTGGCGAGGTTTGGTTGGTGCGGTGTTGTGCTCCCGGTCCACGCGATCGGTGGCTTGAATGACCGGGGCAGGTGGCCGTACGGCGGGCAGGTGGCCGTACGGCCCGGGTCAGCCACGACGTGCGCAGTCCACGGCGCGACGTGCGCGGTGCACGGGTTGCCGGGACACGTGTCACGTCCCCATTGGCTGGCGTATGAGCTCCGGGTGCAGCGGGGCTCGGCGGTGTAGTGGGCTGGGCCTTGTGGTGGACCGGGCCGCACTGTGCGCGCCCGGAAATCGTGGGCCGGGCCGCACTGTGTGCGCCCGAAATATTTCGGGCGCCCGAAAGTGGGGACTTGGATGGTATTTTTGCAATTGTTTTCTCAGCCTATATAAACCATTCAACCCGAGCCCCACCTTTCCCTTCTTTTCTCCCAACCCATTCACCTTCAGCCCGAGCACCCTTAAGCAAACTTTTTCATCTCTTTGTGCTGGATCTCCCTGCCAAGTTTCAAGAGTTTTGGAGGCACGAATCCCGAGGTTCCCCATTTTACGGTGCGGCGCGACGTTGCTTTCTAGTATTCTTCTTCGGCGCAGCGATCGTATTTTTGCTCCCCTGGGCTACCCCGACATCATTTTCCTGTGATTCTTGCACCAGTAGACTCCTAAGAGGTAGGACTTCATCTTTCGTTTTGGTCGCACTTTCCCGTTTCGAGGTTTTGGCACGGATCCCGAGGCAAACTGTGACCCCATCTTCTGTGTGGATTTTCTTGACAGCAACGGAGTATTTCGGCCATATCTTTGCGCACGAGCGTCGGACGGAAACGAGCTTATACAACTTTTTCATCTACGGATCGCAAGGAACGCGCTCGTATTTTTATTGGATTTTTGTGAATTTTATTTCGAGGTGAGAATTACTGTTTTCTCAGTGAACAGTAATCTGTCCTTAATACAGATTTTAGTGTGAGTGTGCCCCCTTGCCGAATTTTTATCTTGATGTACAGAACTCGGATTTGGGCGTGCAAGGTACCGTTTCGAAGCTATCGATGCAAGGATCGCCGTGATATTTTTATTGGAATTTTCTGGGCAATTTCTACAGGTGATAATTTAACAGTTCAGAATTCGAGGTTGTATGTGATTATTAATGCTATAATTGGGAGCCTAAGTGTAATTAGTGAGCTTTGTACTGTACCAGGAATATTTCGGGTGTGCTGAAATTGTGGAAGCAAGGATTTGGAGTTTTGGTATTTTCAGCTGTACGATTTGGGACAGTCAGCACTTCAGGTGGGTGCCTTATCCTCGGAACCGGTGGACGGTTCTCTAATTGTTATATATATTAACATTGCATGCAAGTGTATGGTACAATGGCGGGGATTGATCGGTAAGTTTAACAATGAGGGTTTTATGGAAATTGCGAGTGAATCGTTCATAGTATGACAATGGTATTAATCAAATATTCATGTTGATGATTAGTGGAAGCTTACCTAAGGCAAGGATACCATAGATGATTAATTATCATGCCATATTAGCACATAACCTTTTATGAGGCTGGTTTATGCATTGGGATAGGATTATGTAGTTATGTGCAGGTTCTACTCTGAGGAGCCATTTTGGATTGAGGATTATGTACAGGTATGGTCATTGATAATTTTGGCATGAGGTTTATTGTTCTTTATTTTGCTTTGAGGATAAAAGCATGCTTGTATGGACATATAGCTAGGCCACCTTTTACTGCTACACTTTCATGTTGGGATATGACTTAGGAGAAACCATGTTTGTTCTTCTCCTTTTCTTTCTAGATACTAGATTCGCGTTGCTCGGGTTCGAGCAGGGATTTGGGATAGTGTAGCTGGGGTCTCAGTGTCGGGGACAGGTCGTGCCGGATTGTGATAGGTTGTGGTTCATGGGATATCGCGGCAGCCGCGGACATTGGGCGGTTGACCGGAGATTTTTATGCATCAGATTGGGTATCAGGCTTCTCTAGTGGTTGGAGTTTTCCACTTATTGTTTCCAGTTATTTCAGTTGGGGATCGGGTTCCCCTTTTTGTGGAGGGTTTTTCCCACTTGATCTTGGTCTTGATCCAGTCCTGCTATACAGTGATACCTGCTATACAGTGATACTTGATACAGTGATATTTGATGCGGTGATGCGTGATACAGTGATACTTTACTCGTGTGGGTCGCTCCCCTCGAGTGCCACTCCGGAGTAGGCTTTCCACGGTGCAGAGCGCCGGGCACCATGCTGGGTTCTTGAGTTCCACGGTGCAGAGCGCCGGGCACCATGCTGGGTTCTTGAGTTCCACGGTGCAGAGCGCCGGGCACCATGCTGGGTTCTTGAGTTCGACAGCAGTGCAGGCAGTACCAGTGTTTACTGGTGACATCAGATTGGGTTTATTACAGATATTTACTTTATTGTTGCACTCGTGTCAGGGGGACTGAGTGGAGTCTAGCGGCTATGCGTAGACCAGTGCTAGTGTTGTCGGGAACCGTTTGGGGATTGACGGTGGTCCCGTGGTCGATGTGAGTTCGTTGACCATTGCGCGAGAGGTTGTTCATCTGGAGTCTATCCGTTCTGAGAGAGAGGGCATGGATTTTGACTATGGCCTGCATGAGCCACTACTCGATAGCGAGTTAGTCCGTTTGGACGCCCTACGTAATTCCTGCCCGTCAGTGGGAGGTGGTTGTAGGTGGGCGCAGGTTTGACTGGACCCCATGTGGCAGTCAGCTCGATTGGGTCGATTGAGTACCTCGTGTGCGAGTGTTGCATATCTTTATCAGTGTTTTCCCCATTTGAGCATTGTTGGTAGAGGCATGGTAGCTGTAGAGTGTTTCCCGCTTCTCCTTTCAGTTTTACTGCTTTTGTTATCTTTTGCCTCTAGTAGTCTTGGTGGGCAGATCGTCGGGCCTAGTGGCGATACCCACTGAGAACTCCCTTTTTGCGTAGTTCTCACGCCCGTCGGGGGTTTTTCCCCTTTTTGTCCTTTCTCTCCTTTGTTTTGCAGAGTCTTGGCGGGTGTTGCCGTTCTGTGGTTGCTGTTCGTGGTGAGGGAGTAGCGAGCTAAATCCAGACCCATCCTTGGAGAGTAGCGGTACCCCCCTTTTGAGGAGATCTTCAGTTTAGTCGGTAGATTGGTTTTTATTTCCCCTTTTGTTGAGAGACTGATGTAGTGAGGATATGATGTATTGAGAGCTTGTACACTGATATTGTATTGAGATATCTCCCTATTGAGTTGAGTTTATGTACTCGAGGTTATTGTATGATTATCTTTTGGGAGATGGACCTTGTTGTTTTATCTTCAGTTGTACAGTGGTTGATTTTATTTCTATAGCAGTTTTATCTTTTAGCTCTGATATATGTTTAGCTGTAGCTCTTTTTGCAGGTAGGACGCTTCGCCTATGCGGGTTTGGCATAGGTAGCGGATCTGTTGGCGAACCCGGGTCGCAGTTTCGACCCCGGGGCGTGACAGGATGATGTAGGCTTGTTGTCGTTGCTTGTCTTGAATTCCAGTGTCGGAGGAGGAGGTACCGACTGAGGCACAAAAATTGTTCCACTCGAACTTGGACTGTCTCCAGTTTGAGTGTATCCGAGGCCGAACCGATTTGTTTGACCAAGACCAAGAAGCCTATCCAACTTACTCCTTCCTGAAGAGAATCGCTTTAAATCGTCCTTTAGTTGGAGAATGGTCTTTGTCATTTCCATTTTATCCCGTTGAGCCTCATCGTAGAGCTTTGAGAAATAATTCGCTTTATCCACCAATTTCTCATGTTCTTTCTCAAAAAGCTCATTTTTCTCTTGAAGGGAAACATTTGCTTTGACTAAGTTATCCCTTTCCACTTCAAGAGCGTTTGAGAGAGAAGATGCCCTTTTTGCTTCTTCTTCGAGATCCTGCAGTCTCCCTCTCAAACTCCGGTTTTGCTTTGCCAGTTTCTTTGAGTCCCGTAACAGCTTATGGTAGGCAAGAGCAAAATCTTCACCTTCAGAATTGCTCGATTCGTTGTCCGTAGCGTTCTTCTCAGCTGTTACGGAATTTGAGTTGGCGTATTTCGTGAAAAGTGTTGAATCTTGAAGATTGAAGATGAAAGAAGTTTGGATCATTTACCTCAATCTCAAGAAAGAAGAATTCAAAAGGATCAGGTATGTTTAACTAAAGATTTATGGTGATCCGAATACTTCTTGTAGTGTAGAAACACCTGGAAGAACTTTTAATTGCATAAAAATCAAAAACTGGACATGGGACATGTTCAGGATCCGGATCGGGCCTTGCAATCCGGATCCCGAAGGGTGTTCGTTCATACACTGGTTCAATCCGGATCGCAGCATCTCATGATCCGGATCCCGAACACTAGTTTTACCTTTTTGCTTGCACGATCCGGATCAGGATTTGCAATCCGGATCCCGAACGTTGATGTTTGGTGAAACTGTATGAACGATCCGGATCGGGGACTTCGATCCGGATCCCGAACTAGTGTTTTTCTGGAAACCGTCTTTCTTGCTACTGCAATCCGGATCGCCCATTTCCAATCCGGATCGCCGTCCGTAAAATTTCCAGAAAAGGCTGTTTTTGATCCTTATCTTCTTCCAATGATTTCTAACCTATAAATAGACCCTATGATTCATTTTTAGGGCATCGGAAAAACATCGGAAAAATATCGAACTTAATAGAAAAATATAGCCGAAAGAAAAAGATCCACATATAGAGAAGAAAGAAAATCAATAGATTTATTCTATGTTTCTTCATCTATATTGATTGATTTGATTCTAGGTTTTCCAAACTCAGATTTTGAGTAGAATCAAATCAATGAATACTTAGATGGTATTTCCGATCTATTTCTAATCTAAGTATTCGGCGGATCATCACCACCCAAAAACAACGATTTACCCCAAATCGGCGCGTGGACTCGCGTGGCCTTGTGGATTCAAGGTGCAACCGCTCTCGTGGATTCGGAGCGAGGTACGTTCGTGGATTCGAAGCGTGCTACTGGGTGAAGACCGTGGATTCGGTCGGACGTCGTGGACTCGACGTTGGACGCTGTGGATTCAGCGTTGGGCGCAGATCGTGGATTCGAGAAGCGTCGTGGAGCGAGCGGAGAAGATCTACTAGGAGCGTATGGTAAAAGGTTGAGTCGTCTGTGAGTACGTTATATCACCTTGTACGTGTGTTAATTCTAGTGGATTTCGCCGTGTTATCGGTCCCGTGGTTTTTTACTCCGGTTTGGAGTTTTTCCACGTAAAAATCTTGCGTGTTCATTTACATTTCCGCATTGGGTTTTATTGCGCAATGATTTTTTGAGTGTTTATTGTTTACACCTATTCACCCCCCTCTAGGTGTTTTTTCCCCTATTTAGATCCATATTAGTATAACCCAACAAGTGGTATCAGAGAGGGAATAGGGTTGTAAACAATGGTTGAAGGTGGAAACATCAATCGACCCCCATTCTTTGATGGAACAAATTATGTGTACTGGAAAGTACGGATGAAAGCCTTTTTAATTTCCATCGACGAAAGGGTGTGGCAATCAATTGAATTAGGATGGTCTAATCCAACTGAATTTATTGGTGATGTTCGCACCTTAAAACCTAGGTCGAAATGGACCAAGGAAGAGATAGAATCTTCTTCTTACAATGGCAAAGGAATTAATGCTCTATTTAATGCTTTGTCACAAACAGAGTTCTCTCGCGTCTCGGCATGTGAGACTGCGAAAGAAATCTGGGATGTTCTTCAAGTTACGCATGAGGGAACTAACCTTGTGAAGATTCAGAAACTGCAAATGCTTACGAGCAAGTTTGACTCTATTTTCATGGCAGAAAATGAATCTTTCACTGATTATTACACATGATTGCAAGATATCGTAAACTCATGTGCTAACTTGGGAGAGAAGATTCCAGAATTTAAAGTTGTAAGAAAAATTCTAAGAACTCTTCCTTAACGATTTCGCCCCAAGGTCGCAGCCATTGAAACAATTAAACACCCGGACGAAATGCGTGTAGAAGAATTAGTTGGTGCTTTACAAACATATGAAATGACTTTTCCTACTAACTATTCTTCTGGAAAGGCATCCTCTTCTAAGTCTTCAGGTTACGCATTGAAATCAACTAAAGAAGAAGACGCGGATTCATCCTCCTCGGACGATGACGAGAACCTATCTATGGAGGACTTTGAGAAGCAGCTCGCTCTCTTGACAAGGAAGTTTCGCCGCAACTTTCGAAGGGGTAATCCAAGCAAAACTCCATCCTTCGGAAAGTCGAAGAAAGGCAAAGGCTCTTCAAGCTACAAGTCAAGAAAGCAAGAGAACTTCTCAAAGGATAAGAAAAGTTCAGAGGGACAAGTTCAGTGCTTCAAATGTCGAGGCTACGGCCACATTTCAACGGAGTGTCCCAACAAGAATCCGGCAAAGAAGAAGGCGATGCAAGTCGTCACTTGGGATGACAACTCAACGTCAAATGAGTCATCCTCAAGTGATGAAGAAGACAACGCGACAGCATTCCACGCGTCCACTACATCTTCACCCTTCATGTGCTTGATGGCAAGTACCTCCGATTCCTTGTCCAACTCCTCCCATGCTGAGAAGAACGCTACGGACAACGAATCGAGCAATTCTGAAGGTGAAGATTTTGCTCTTGCCTACCATAAGCTTTTGAGGGATTCAAAGAAACTGGCAAAGCAAAACCGGAGTTTGAGAGGGAGATTGCAGGATCTCGAAGAAGAAGCAAAAAGGGCATCTTCTCTCTCAAACGCTCTTGAAGTGGAAAGGGATAATCTAGCCAAAGCAAATGTTTCCCTTCAAGAGAAAAATGAGCTTTTTGAGAAAGAACATGACAAACTGGTGGATAAAGCGAATTATTTCTCAAAGCTCTACGACGAGGCTCGACGGGATAAATGGAAATGACAAAGACCATTCTCCAACTAAAGGATGACTTACAGCGATTCTCTTCTGGAAGGAGTAAGTTGGACAGGCTTCTTGGTCTTGGTCAAACAAATAAGTTCGGCCTCGGATACACTCAAACTGGAGACATTCCAAGTTCGAGTGGGACAGTTTTTGTGCCTCAGTCGGTATCTCCTCCTCCGACACCGGAATTCACGACAAGCAACGACAACAAGCCTACTTCATCCTCTTCGGGATCGTCAAGAACTAAGGTATGTTTTCGTTGTGGCATTTCAGGGCACATAAGGAGAAATTGCAAGACGGGAGCCAAACGCACACCTCAAGCACCTCTTGCAATGACTACCAAAAAGGTGATTCCTCAGAAATCAACTGCAAATCATTCAAAGGAAAAGAGCCTTGGTAGTTCACCGCTCAAGACGACATCATCAAGGAGCAGCAATTCTTAACAAGACGCTTTCACCTAGGAGATCAACTTCACGACCATTACCGACGCATTCCAAAAAGGTTTGGGTGCGCAAAGGTGAAATTTTTCCTTGTCTTGTTACTAATGTTTCCTTGCATGCATATGATAGTTCGTCTTGGTATCTGGATAGCGGGTGTTCCCGTCATATGACCGGTGACAAAAACTGTTTTCAAACCTTTGAGAAAATCTCCGGAGGACTTGTTGTTTTCGGAGATGGTCGGTCTTCCAAAATTGTTGGAAAGGGAACTATAGCTATTCCGGATGGCCCGGTTCTAAATAATGTGTTATTTGTTCATGGCCTTAAGACTAACCTCATAAGCATAAGTCAACTTTGTGACAATGGTTATTCAGTTAATTTTTCATCTGATGAATGTACTGTAACTGACAAGAACCATGTTTCTTTTTAAAAGGGGTTAGATCAGAAAACAATTGTTATGTAGTTCCTAGTAAAATTTCTGAAAAATGTAACCTAGCTTCTTTGAAAAATGAAACTCTTTGGCACGAAAGGCTAGGTCACATAAACTTTAAGGAACTTGCTAGAATTTCAAACAAAGATGTGGTCAAGGGGGTTCCGAAACTTTCTTTTGAACAAAACATTGTGTGTGGCGGTTGCCAAAAGGGAAAACAGTCTAGGACTGCACACAAGAACTTGAACCACATAGGTACAAAACGGCCTTTGGAACTTTTGCACATGGATTTAATGGGGCCAACTCGTCAACCATCTTTGGGAGGTAAATGGTATATTTTCTTATTGGTTGATGATTTCTCTAGATATTCTTGGGTAGCATTTTTAAAAGAGAAAGCTGATACTTTTGATTCTTTTCACGAGATCTGCCATCGTATTATGATTGAAAAGAATGAAAAGATTACTCGTGTTAGAAGTGATAGAGGTGGAGAATTCATAAATTCTAAATTCATTGATTTTTGCACTTCAAACGGCATTAAACATGAATTCTCGGCACCCTATACACCTCAACAGAATGGTGTAGTCGAGCGCAAAAACAGGGTCGTACAGGAGATGGCTCGTGTTATGCTTCATAGCCGGAACCTACCGTTATATTTTTGGGCTGAAGCGGTGAACACGGCTGTCTATGTAATTAATCGAGTGTATTTGCGCCCGGGGACTTTAAATACACCATATGAACTATGGTTTTGTAGAAAACCGAACATCAAATATTTTCGTATCTTCGGGAGTCGGTGTTTTATTTTACGTGACCGCGAAAATCTTGGAAAATTTGACTCTCGAAGTGACGAAGGGATTTTCTTAGGTTATTCTACAAACAGTAGAGCATATCGAGTTTTTAACTTAGAATCTAAGACGATCGTAGAATCGATAAATGTTAAAGTAGATGAAGCTTTTCACTTTGAATCTGAAAAATCTACCCTCGATATCTCTCTTGATGATGATACACCTGCTAATGCATCTTCTTCTAACAATTCTTTCGATAATAATGATGCATCTAACGGTTCTTCAAGTTTATCTGATGTGCAGGAATCATCTCGTGTACCTCCGACTACTCCTCTACCTCAAACGTTACGCATCTCCAAGGATCATCCTGAATCGAACATCATTGGAGATCCACAAGAAGGAGTTAGAACTCGGAGACAATTGGTTTGCGGATTTGCATGCTATGTATCTCAAATCGAACCAAAGAATGTTGATGAAGCTCTTCAAGATGACTACTGGATTGAAGCAATGCAGGAAGAGCTCCATCAATTTGAGCGAAACAAAGTCTGGGAATTAACGAAGCCTCCGAAGCAACACAATGTGATAGGTACCAAATGGATTTTCAAGAACAAGAAAAATGAAGATGGTACTATCATCAGGAACAAAGCAAGGTTAGTTGCTCAAGGCTACTCTCAAGTAGAAGGTATAGACTTTGATGAAACTTTCGCCCCTGTAGCTAGACTCGAGTCCATTCGTATCTTATTTGCGATAGCTTGTCATTTTAAAATCAAATTATTTCAAATGGACGTTAAGAGCGCCTTTTTAAATGGGTTTTTAAATGAGGAAGTTTATGTGGCTCAACCGAAAGGTTTTGTGGATCATAAACTACCTAACCATGTTTTTCGTCTGAAAAAGGCTCTTTACGGTCTGAAACAAGCACCGCGAGCATGGTACGAAAGGTTGACAAAGCACCTTTTAGAAAAGGGCTATACTCGAGGGGGAGCTGACAGGACTCTCTTTGTGAAGCATTATCAAAACAATTTCATTGTAGCACAAATCTATGTCGATGACATTGTATTTGGCGCAACAAGAGATAATGATGCTTCTAAATTCGCGGAGACCATGGAAAGCGAATTTGAGATGTCCATGATGGGCGAATTGACTTATTTTCTTGGATTACAAGTTAAACAAAACGATGAAGGTATTCACTTGTGTCAATCCAAGTATGCAATGGAGTTGGTCAAAAAGTTTGATCTAGAAAATTCTAAGGATTTTCCGACTCCAATGGGAACTAGCCATAAGGGACTTGGAAGTGAATCACATAGTGAGAATGTAGACGAGAAACTGTATCGCAGTATGATTGGAAGTCTACTGTATCTCACGGCTAGTCGCCCGGATATATCCTTCAGTGTTGGGATTTGCGCGAGATATCAATCAGCACCGAAGGAGGTTCACCTGAAAGCGGTGAAACGGATCATCCGATACATCAAAGGAACAATCAATTTCGGAATTTGGTATCCTATGGGAACAAGTTTGGATATTGTTGGATACTCAGATGCCGATTGGGCTGGATCAGTGGATGACCGGAAAAGCACGAGTGGTGCATGCTTCTATCTTGGCCATTGCCTTGTTGCATGGCACAGTAAAAAGCAGAATTGCATAGCACTCTCGACTGCCGAAGCGGAGTACATTTCTGCAGGAAGTTGTTCAACCCAATTGTTTGGATGAAAAGCGTGTTGAGCGATTTCCGGATTTCAGCATCTTCGGTAACCATTTTATGTGACAACACTAGTGCTATTAACATTTCCAAAAACCCTGTGTTGCACTCTAGAACAAAACATATTGAACTTAGATATCATTTTCTTAGAGAGCTAGTTGAATCAAATATTCTTCAACTGTCATATATTTCAACTGAGGATCAATTAGCTGATATCTTAACAAAACCTTTGGATCAAAAACGTTTTATTCACTTGCGTAAAGCAATTGGCATGCTTTCCTTGAAATAACCTTTTTGAAACCTTTGCTTAGGTTAGGTTTTGTTTTTGTTTTTGTTTTGTTCATTATCTATGTTTTGTGCATAGGACATCAATTGAGCATAAATCATAATTGACTTTAATTGCATCCTTTTATGCATTTAGAAATTTATTATGCTTTTGATATCATAATATTTCAATGTTGCAATGATCATTTACGTTAATTAAATCATCTTTTAAGTGATCAAAGTCAATTTCTCTCTCAATGATCTCTTGGTATAGTCATTATCTTATTTGATTGCTTAGTCGAGTATGAATGCGAGATCAATTTTTGGTTGAATACCTTATATATTAAATAATTGATAGCCAATTGAGGGGGAGTCAAAGAAAAATAAAATGCTCAAAAGATGTGGAAAGAGTTACATCCCAATGAGGAGTGTGAAAACTACCACCACATGGAGGAAAAAGAAAAAGAAAAAGAGACCCCATGAATGCAAAGCAAATTTTTGTTTTAAATTGTTGATGAAATGCATATTGAAATATTTGACTCAGTCATATTTCATGGTTGGTATAAGGTGGGATTTTTGATATAAGATGCTCAAAGAGCCACTCCTTCAACAGATTGTCTAGATATATTATCTAACTTATCTGGGATTTCAAACATCTATTGATCTTGGTATTTCATTTTCTTTACCAAAATTGATGATTTGATAAAGGCATTACGCATAAGATCAGGATAGATGTGATTGAAGTTGTTCAACTTTAAGAGCTTTAATTTTCATAAATTTTCGTTTCATTTTTGAGTATTTTTGATAGATTTTGTATAATCTATTTCTTGTTGTATGAAACGATGATTTTTGTTTAAAGTTGATATGCTAAAGTGCTTACATACTTTTTCTGGATTTTATAGAATTTTTCTGAAATTTTCTGGAGAAAAAGTTGAAGCCGATCCGGATCGGGGTAAGTGATCCGGATCCCGAACGCAGGATTTTTCCTGCGGGTAGCCGATCCGGATCACAATCTCGATCCGATCCGGATCACGGCTAGGGTTTTTAATAGAACGAAGAGATTTCGAATTCTTTTACCCTAATCTTTTGTTCTCAAGTCTCTAGAGCTTCTCTCTCTAGATTTCTTGCATCTCGGAGCTTTCCTAACTCAAGTTCTTCGAATCCAAGTAAGTTTTATTGATCAAAATCTCGTTTTTCACAGTTTTTCACTCTTTTCTTCAAAACGTGAGTAGAAATCATGGAACTTTTTCGTTTTTGAATGGTTTTTGGTCAAATTTCTTTTGAAATAAGAACTCTGGGTAGATTAGTTTTGATTTTATGCTTGGTTTTCTCAAGATTAACGAATTTTTGGGCTTCGATTTCTGAAAATTCTATTTTAGGGCATAAAAGAGGAATTTTTGAAAATCATGCAATTGATCCACTTTTAAAATTCTTTTTGCAAAACTAATTTGATTCATGGCTTCTCTACATGATTATGATTGTTTGGGTACAATTTCTCAAATTTTTCAAAATTGACAATTATTCATGTGTTCTTGAGTTGGTTCTTCACAGGAACTTCAATCTTCTTAAGGCACTTGGATCAATGGAATTCTCTTGGATAATCTTGCTGTTGGTCACTATGGTGCATACTCGGGCCACAAACAAATTAAAGAGAGCTAAGAAAACACAACAAAAGGGTGAGTTTGTTCAGGTCAGTGACACAGAAGTGGATTGTCATGAGGTAGATTGGACTGCATTGACAGATGATGATGATGATTCATTGCCTGAACAAAAGACTTCTGATGGTTCAAAAGGAAAAGCACCCATGAACACAGGAAAAGCGCCTATGGCTAAACCAACCATCTCTGTGAAAAGAAAACGAATAACTAGACGTTTTGGACTACGACAGGACATTAATGTTGACAAGCCGATAGCTCCTGACTCCCCACCACGTGTGGAAGAAGTGTTCGTTAACGCTGATCGTCTTAGAGCTTTTGCACATCGCGAATGCATTGGTGAGAGGCATGTAAACATTGAAGCTCTACAAGGTCACTCACCTGAGTTTGGTGTTCTAATTGAACAAGCAAACCTTATTCAAGTATGCCGATTCCCAGAAACGCTTGGCTACTGTCTGCATCACGTGAGGACCTTCTATACAAATGCGCGGCAACTTCGAGAGTTTGAAAACGGTCCAATGGAGTTTTACACAAATATCCAGGGTACAAGATTTAAGATTACTCCACATTTGATTGGCGAGGTTTTGGGAATGCAAGCCGGCAAGACAGGAATTCATTACTTGAAGGGAATAAGTTTGACAAACACAATGTGGCAAAAAGTTATAGAGGGAATTTGCTTGGAGGGTACACAATCAACCGAAAAATCTGTCAAATCTAAAGAACTTCGTCTTGAGTACAGATTCCTAAACTTCATCACATGTTACAATATCCTTCCAAATATGCAGACGAAGGTCGTGAGATGGGATCGGTTGCTGTTTTTGTATCTCATAGGACATCCGTCAGAGGCAACAGCATTAAATATCAACATTCCATACATTATTTGGAATAGAATGGCGAGATATGTTGAGCATCCTCATCCCACTGAAAGAATTCCATTTCCATTGATTATAATGAGGATCTTAAAGAAATTTCAGGTTGATACTAGTTCTACAACGTATCATCAATGTTTGAGCATGATCGATGAGTCTACCATTGTCAAGTCCCTCCATAAGTTGCCACATGTCACTCCAGTTCCTGCATCTGGAACGAAACCCAGTACAAGCACTGCCGCATCACAACCAGCACCCGTACCAGCGAATGAAGAATCAGTCTCATCCATCTACAAGGAACAACAACGACTATCCGTTAAGCAAGAACAGATTTCGAAGGAACAGCAAAGAATTTCCAATGAGCTTGAACTCATCACGGCAGCTCACATTACCATAACTAAGAAGGTCAATTCAATGAACAAGCGGGTGAAAAAGATGTTCTCTAAAATGGGTTGCACGAGCTCTGAAGACTCGGATTCTGATGATTGATTACTTTTTGACTCTTTTTCTTTCCTTTCTTTTTGTGCAGGATGTTACGGAATTTGAGTTGGCGTATTTCGTGGAAAGTGTTAAGTCTTGAAGATTGAAGATGAAAGAACTTTGGATCGTATACCTCAATCTCAAGAAAGAAGAATTCAAAAGGATCAGGTATGTTTAACAAAAGATTTATGGTGATCCGAATACTTCTTGTAGTGTAGAAACACCTGGAAGAATGTTTAAGTGCATAATAATCAAAAACTGGTGTTCGGACAGGTTCAGGATCCGGATCAGAGCTAGTGATCCGGATCCCGAAGGTTGTTGCTTCATACAATACTTCAATCCGGATCCTAGAAGACTGTGATCCGGATCCCGAATGTTATGTTTTCCGAATTGTATGAACGATCCGGATCGGGGACTACGATCCGGATCCCGAACCCTTGGATTTCTGGAATCGTCAATCTCTTTACGACGATCCGGATCGCAGTAACCTCGATCCGGATCGCCGTCCGTAAAAAGTTCCAGAAACGGTTGTTTTTGATCCGTATCTTCTTCCATTGGTTTCTAACCTATAAATAGACCCTATGTTTCATTGTTAGGGTATCGGCAAAATCGGAAACATCGGCAATATCCGCAATATCGGATATAATAGAAAATATAGCCGAAAGAAAAGAAAAAGATCCACATATAGAGAAGAAAGGAAATCAATAGAATTTATTCTATGTTTCTTCATCTATATTGATTGATTTGATTCTAGGTTTTCCAAACTCAGATCTTGAGTAGAATCAAATCAATGAATACTTAGATGGTATTTCCGATCTATTTCTAATCTAAGTATTCGGCGGATCATCACCACCCAAAAACAACGATTTACCCTAAATCGGCGCGTGGACTCGCGTGGCCTTGTGGATTCAAGGTGCAACCGCTCTCGTGGATTCGGAGCGAGGTACGTTCGTGGATTCGAAGCGTGCTACTGGGTGAAGACCGTGGATTCGGTCGGACGTCGTGGACTCGACGTTGGACGCTGAGGATTCAGCGTTGGGCGCAGATCGTGGATTCGAGAAGCGTCGTGGAGCGAGCGGAGAAGATCTACTAGGAGCGTATGGTAAAAGGTTGAGTCGTCTGTGAGTACGTTATATCACCTTGTACGTGTGTTAATTCTAGTGGATTTCGCCGTGTTATCGGTCCCGTGGTTTTTTACTCCGGTTTGGAGTTTTTCCACGTAAAAATCTTGCGTGTTCATTTTTATTTCCGCATTGGGTTTTATTGCGCAATGATTTTTGAGTGTTTATTGTTTACACCTATTCACCCCCCTCTAGGTGTTTTTTCCCCTATTTAGATCCATATTAATATAACCCAACAAGTGGTATCAGAGCGGGAATAGGGTTGTAAACAATGGTTGAAGGTGGAAACATCAATCGACCCCCTTTCTTTGATGGAACGAATTATGCGTACTGGAAAGTGCGGATGAAAGCCTTTTTAATTTCCATCGACGAAAGGGTGTGGCAATCAATTGAATTAGGATGGTCTAATCCAACTGAAATTATTTCTGATGTTCGCACCTTAAAACCTAGGTCGAAATGGACCAAGGAAGAGTTAGATTCTTCTTCTTACAATGGCAAGGGAATTAATGCTTTATTTAATGCTTTGTCACAAACAGAGTTCTCTCGCGTCTCAGCATGTGAGACTGCGAAAGAAATCTGGGATGTTCTTCAAGTTACGCATGAGGGAACTAACCTTGTGAAGATTCAGAAACTGCAAATGCTTACGAGCAAGTTTGACTCTATCTCTATGGCAGAGAATGAATCTTTCACTGACTATTACACACGATTGCAAGACATCGTAAACTCATGTGCTAACTTGGGAGAGAAGATTCCAGAATTTAAAGTTGTAAGAAAAATTTTAAGAACTCTTCCTGAACGATTTCGCCCCAAGGTCGCAGCCATTGAAACAATTAAACACCCGGACGAAATGCGTGTAGAAGAATTAGTAGGTGCTTTACAAACTTATGAAATGACATTTCCTACTAACTATTCTTCTGGAAAGGCATCCTCTTCTAAGTCTTCAGGTTACGCATTGAAATCAACTAAAGAAGAAGACGCGGATTCTTCCTCCTCGGACGATGACGAGAACCTATCTATGGAGGACTTTGAGAAGCAGCTCGCCCTCTTGACAAAGAAGTTTCGCCGCAACTTTCGAAGGGGTAATTCAAGCAAAACTCCATCCTTCGGAAAGTCGAAGAAAGGCAAAGGTTCTTCAAGCTACAAGTCAAGAAAGCAAGAGAACTTCTCAAGGGATAAGAAAAGTTCAGAGGGACAAGTTCAGTGCTTCAAATGTCGAGGCTACGGCCACATTGCAACGGAGTGTCCTAACAAGAATCCGGCAAAGAAGAAGGCGATGCAAGTCGTCACTTGGGATGACAACTCAACGTCAAATGAGTCATCGTCAAGTGATGAAGAAGACAACGCGACAGCATTCCACGCGTCCACTACATCTTCACCCTTCATGTGCTTAATGGCAAGTACATCCGACTCACTGTCCAACTCCACTGTTGAAAAGATTGCAACGGACGATGAATCGGATGATTCGGAAGGTGAAGATTTTGCTCTAGCCTACCACAGACTTTTGAGGGATTCAAAGAAACTGGCTAGGGAAAACAAGGGGTTGAGAGGGAGATTGCAGGATCTCGAAGAAGAAGTAAAAAGAGTAACTTCTTTCTCGACCGATCTTGAAGTGGAAAGGGATAATCTAATAAAAACAAATGTTTCCCTTCAAGAGTCCAATGAGCAACTCGAGAAGAATTATATAGATATGGTGAACAAAGCGAATTACTTCTTGAAGCTCAACGGCGAGGCTCGACAGGAAAAATTGGAAATGACAAAGACCATTCTCCAACTGAAGGATGACTTAAAGAGATTTTCTTCTGGAAGGAGTAAGTTGGATAAGCTTCTTGGTCTTGGTCAGACAAATAAGTTCGGCCTCGGGTACACTCAAACTGGAGACATTCCAAGTTCGAGTGGGACAGTTTTTGTGCCTCAGTCGGTACCTCCTCCTCCGACACCGGAATTCACGACAAGCAACGACAACAAACCTACTTCATCCTCCTCGGGATCGTCAAGATCTAAGGTATGTTTTCGTTGTGGCATTTCAGGGCACATAAGGAGAAATTGCAAGATGGGAGCCAAACGCACACCTCAAGCACCTCTTGCAATGACTACCAAAAAGGTGATTCCTCGAAAATCAACCGCAAATCATCTGAAGGAAAAGAGCCTTGGTAGTTCACCGCGCAAGACGACATCATCAAGGAGCAGCAATACTTCAAACAAGGCGCTCTCACCTAGGCGAGTCACTTCACGACCATTACCGACGCATTCCAAAAAAGTTTGGGTGCGCAAAGGTGAAATTTTCCCTTGTCTTGTTACCAATGATTCCCTGCATGCATATGATAGTTCGTCTTGGTACCTGGATAGCGGGTGTTCCCGTCATATGACCGGTGACAAAAACTGTTTTCAAAACTTTGAGAAAATCTTCGGAGGACTTGTTGTTTTCGGAGATGGTCGGTCTTCCAAGATTGTTGGAAAAGGAACTATCGCTATTCCGGATGGCCCGGTTCTAAATAATGTGTTATTTGTCAATGGCCTTAAGACTAACCTCATAAGCATAAGTCAACTTTGTGACAATGGTTACTCAGTTAATTTTTCATCTGATGAATGTACTGTAACTGACAAGAACCATGTCTTCTTTTTAAAAGGGGTTAGATCAGAAAACAATTGTTATCTTGTTCCTAGTAAATTTTCTGAAAAATGTAACCTAGCTTCTTTGAAAAATGAAACTCTTTGGCACGAAAGGCTAGGTCACATAAACTTTAAGGAACTTGCTAGAATTTCAAATAAAGATGTGGTTAAGGGGGTTCCTAAACTTACCTTTGAACAAAACATTGTGTGTGGCGGTTGCCAAAAGGGAAAACAGTCTAGGACTGCACACAAGAACTTGAACCACATAGGTACAAAACGGCCTGTGGAACTTTTACACATGGACTTAATGGGGCCAACTCGTCAACCATCCTTGGGAGGTAAATGGTACATTTTCTTATTGGTTGATGATTTCTCTAGATATTCTTGGGTAGCATTTTTAAAAGAGAAAGCTGATACTTTTCTTTCTTTTCAAGAGATTTGCCATCGTATTATGATTGAAAAGAATGAAAAGATTACTCGTGTTAGAAGTGATAGAGGTGGAGAATTCATAAATTCCAAATTCATTGATTTTTGCATTTCAAACGGCATTAAACATGAATTCTCGGCACCCTATACACCTCAACAGAATGGTGTAATCGAGCGCAAAAACAGGGTCGTACAGGAGATGGCTCGTGTTATGCTTCATAGCCGGAACCTTCCGTTATATTTTTGGGCTGAAGCGGTGAACACGGCCGTCTATGTCATTAACCGCGTTTATTTGCGCCCGGGGACTTTAAATACACCATATGAACTATGGTTTTGTAGAAAACCTAATATCAAATATTTTCGTATCTTTGGGAGTCGGTGTTTTATTTTGCGTGACCGCGAAAATCTTGGAAAATTTGACTCTCGAAGTGACGAAGGAATTTTCTTGGGTTATTCTACAAACAGTAGAGCATATCGAGTTTTTAACTTAGAATCTAAGACGATCGTTGAATCGATAAATGTTAAGGTAGATGAAGCTTTTCACTTTGAATCTGAAAAATCTACCCTCGATATCTCTCTTGATGATGATACACCTGCTAATGCATCTTCTTCTAACAATTCTTTCGATAATAACGTTGATGCATCTAACGGTTCTTCAAGTTTATCTGATGTGCAGGAATCATCTCAAATACCTCCGACTACTCCTTTACCTCAAACGTTACGCATCTCCAAGGATCATCCTGAATCGAACATCATTGGAGACCCACAAGAAGGAGTCAGTGTCACGCCCCGGGTGTAAACCAGAACCCGGGTCCGTCTACAGATCCGCCGTGCACACGGAATTTTCCGCGTACACGAAGCGCTGGTAACCTGCTCAGATATAAGATGTACAATAAAAGAGCATAAAACAGAGCTGAAATAGAAGGACCACATAGTAACTGAAATCCAAGTAAAGCTGTATCAATACAATAGTCTCCCAGCTCACCAAAATGATACATCCAGCTGGCTATAGCCAGACCTAAAATAAAAGGAAAGCACAATAGTCTGGGTACAATATCTGACTAATACAATCCCTCAGCTCACAGGAGATCTATCTGTTCAGCGATCCCCTTACCTCGATCAGCTCCCGCAGACGACTCTGCAATATAAAGGAGAAGAAACAGAGAACAATAATGGGGGTGAGAACTACTAGATAAACAGTAGCCTCCCTAGTGGGTAAAAACCTCAACACTGACGCACCCACTAGGACTACTAGAGGCAAAAGGGAAGGGCAGTGGTATGCTATAGAGACTACTGAAAAGGGGAAACTATCACTACTATGCCTCTACTGCCATGCCAAAAGAAATGACTATATGTATGCCTCAGTATCTATCCTGCCTGCCTGAATAGACCCAATCTAGTCACCAGTGAAAACTGGTACTGCCTGCTCTGCCGTGCCGTGTCGTATCGGGTATGCCAGCCCACACATAACACCGATGCGAAAAGGAGTCTCAAGGACTCATGAATAGTCTGCCGCGCGCACTCCGGAGTCGCACTCGAGGGGAGCGACCCACACGAGCAAAATGCCTCTGTAATAAGTATCCCTGTAACCAGCATCTCTGTATAGCAGGACTAGATCATGACTATGATCAAAGTGGGAAAATCTGTCCACTAATGAAATCTGATACCCAATCTGATGTAAAGATAATCATCCGGTCAACCGCCTACTATCCGCAGTTACCGTAATAACCCATAAGACCAAAACTGATAGAATAGTCAACCTCTGGCCAACCGCCTGATGACTGCGGTTACCATAATGCCCCACAACCCATAATAGAGTCTAACCTGTCCCAGACTCAAAGCCTCAGCTACACTATCCCAAACCCTGCTCAAACCGAGCAACATGAATCCAGATGCGAAGGAGAATAGTAAAACATGGTTTCTCCTAAGTCAAGTCCCAAAAATAGTGTAGCAATAAACAGTGGCCTATCTAGATGTCCAAACAAGCATGCAAAGGTTTACTGTTGAAAACTGAAAGAAAATATCGGATATTTATTTAGAAAAAGATGATTTTGTGATAAGTTTGTTGCATGCGATGATAGGTTCCAGCATATGTCCCGCAATAACGTCCCAGTTTATCATAAAAGATCTGCCATATTATTTGTGGGGTTTTTACTTATGAATTTCATGATTAAAACACCGATTATCAGTTTAAAGTCGGGAGTCTCTAATACTCCTAGTGAGATAGTCAGAAGTGAGGTAAGCAACAACCACCCACCTCGAAAAGCGTGATCCACACCCAAAAAGGTCTCCTTGCTGTCCGCAGTCTCCTACCCCGCTACTCGTCGAAAAAAAAGCACAACTGAACAGAATAATACACCTGGTGTAAACACGGATCCCAAAATACAGCCTTATTATTATTTTTCCAGCCAGTTCACAAAAGGGGATTCTCACCTCTGTACAGTGCTCAGGATAATCCAGAAAAATTACGGTTGCGTTCCTTGCGACGAGTAGATCAAAATCGACTACTTAAACGTCTCGATCCGATGTTCCTAGGCCAAGATATAAATCAGAGAAGTCGGGTGTCACGCCCCCGGGGGTTTTTGAATCTTTTGAAGCGGAAAAACGTGCCTATTTTTTTTTCTTTTAATAAGGTAACTTAACTTCAACCCCGGTGCGTGCCAGACCGCCACATACACAAATTCACTCTGTCCGCGGACAGAGTCTCCTTTGTATATGCACGGCGTCTCATTTACATCATTTCATTCAATCACAATAATCATACAACACACACCAACCAACAACCATACAGTAGACATACACCATATTCGGAGTTAAATCGTTTAACTAAAGCATGTCATTTGAGCGGCTTCAATGTTTGGAAAGGATAAAACCCAGAGTTGTAAAATCCGTGCCCACACGGCACCTCTTTTTAGAAAACGTTTTCGCAAACCTTTATCTCATCATAAAACATGCCGCAATTAAAAACACTACTAAAAGTATCACATAAAGCCACATCTCATCCACAGTGCTAACTAAAACATGCCCACATGTAAAGTAATCCACAAGCGAAATTAAAAGTAACCTAAAGAGGAAATGAGTTATATATACGATAACCAAGAGTCCGACTACGATCCTCACGTCGCAGTCCCACCGCCGTCCCGGCTAACGCACCTAGGGAAACCTGTCACGGAGTGGGTAACGTCAGTGACAAACAAAGTAGATGTCTAATAATATTAAGAAAGGAAGAACGAACCGAATACACCGAGTACACCGTAACCTTTCGTTAAACCCCTGTGCATATATTAAACCGGGCACCAACCCCGGATTGATTGTTAATTAAATTGGGCACCGACCCCAGAGTACCTGTCGGGGAGACTAAAGTCCCCCCTCGTGCACAACACCTTTTTGATGCTATAACCACTTCACGGGGCTAGTGCGACCCCTATAGCAGCCGTGAAGAGGTCCTCACGGCACCCACCCCTTTGTGAGGCACACGGGTCAAAAAGACCACTTTTCCGGAAAAGTACACCATGCGGTGGCCCGATCCGCCAGTGTACGTGCAGCATCCGAAACCGGATTGCCAAGAATGGCGTGTAATGAGCACCGCGACCGCAGCCGCTTAATTTATCAGATATTTATCAATTAAAAGAAAGGTTAACTGTCCATCTACTTTGTTAGGTAAATTAAAGAATATTTTTAATGACATAGATGCACTTACAGCACCGGTTGCACACATCGCAACCGTACCCACCTTGTTGGAGAGAAGACGGGTCACCCGAGCCCTTCGCACTCTCCCGCTGCGCACCTGGACCTATAAAAAGCCCGCACGGACACTAAGGTCAGAAACTATACTAAATACCGTAACAGAAAACACCCCACTTATATTATAATAAAGTCCGGCACCGTCCCGCTGCCCATGGAACCCCCTTGCGCAACCGTCGCCGCCCGTCGGAGCCGCGCGCGGCGCGGCCCCGCGGGCGGTGCGCGCAAAGTGCCCCGCACGGTGCCCGCACGGGCACGGGCCCGTGCGGCGCCCGTGCGGGGTCGCCCGCGCGGCGCCCGCGCGGTGCCCGCGCGGCGCCCGCGCGGGGCCGCCCGCGCGGCGCCCGCGCGGTGCCCGCGCGGCGCCCGCGCGGGGCCGCCCGCGCGGCACCCGCGCGGGTGCCCGCGCGGCGCCCGCGCGGGGCCGCCCGCGCGGCACCCCCGCGGGTGCCCGCGCGGCACCCCGCGCGGGGCCGCCCGCGCGGGTGCCCGCGGGGCACCCCGCGCGGGTGCCCGCGCGGCGCCTGCGCGGGGCCGCCCGCGCGGCGCCCCGCGCGGGTGCCCGCGCGGCACCCCGCGCGGGTGCCCGTGCGGCAGCCCGCGCGGTGCCCGCGCGGGGCCGCCCACGCGGCGGCCGCGCGGTGTCCGCGCGGCGCCCGCGTGGGTGCGACCCGCGCGGCGCCGTCCCCGCCTGCGGCGGAGCCCGGTCATCCGCGTGCGTTCCCCCTTCTTCCTCGCGCGATGCCCCGGTGGCACCGCGCGCCTCTTTGCCCGTTCCGTCCGCCCAACAAAATTATGATGACGGCGGCGGTGACGGGGGTGGCGGAGGAACTCTAGAATTTTACCAAACTACGCTAGGAAAAATCCAGAAAATTATTAAAAATTATTTTACCTATCGGAGATCGTCGGGAAGGTGTCCGGTCGCGTTTCTAGCCTTTGGATCGGCGTTTAGGACGATCGGCTCCCTCCTTCTTTCCTTCTCCTTCCTCCGGTTACGGTTCTTTTCTTTCTTTTTCACTGGTTGGGGGTTTCGGTACGTACGAAAAAGAGAGTTTGGGGAGGCGGAGAAATAAAATAGGGTTTCGCTCGGTAAGCGGGGAAATAAATAACCCCTATATTGGATATATCCAATTTGTAAACCCGCACCGTCAAAATTCCCTTTCCGGGTATTTTGATCCGATTAATTAATTCGCTAATTAATTAATCCCCACCGATAACCCTATTTAGTTAATCGTTTAATTATATTTACGTACGTAGGAACCTATAATTCCCCGTTTCTGTTTCTCAAGAAAATATCCGACGACGGGATATTTCTTACCTCTAAATCCTGACCACCGATTATTTGATCACCTTTATCAAATAATCTTGGGAAATCAAATTCCCAGTTGGATTCTAATTACCCGGATATTTAAACCTCTATTATCCAAATCCCGGTCACCGATTATTTAATCACCTTAATTAAATAATCATGGGAAATATATCCCCAATTTAAATATCCGGATTTTATCTCTTATTCAATCCGTGAGATAAAATCCCATAATTTAAATCCTTTAGTTTAAATATCCTGATTTTTATCCCTTTCCAATCTATGCGATAAAATCCCACCATTTAAATCCCACAATTAATTTGTACGTAGGAGGATTTAAATTCCGTCACCGGATAATTAATTATTTGATTAATTATCCTTACGGGATAACCCACCTTATCTCTAACGGGTGCAAGATATTTTGCACGGTTTCCGATGCGCGACTAACTACCGCATCGCTAAGGGTCCCGTTCCGGGAGATCCCGGCATCGGATTTCGAATCCGATCGCACCGTCGGTCATCGTTTTTCGCGCTCTATCGCAGAAAAATATACACACTTGTCCCGGCCGACTTTTGAAAATTAAATAATTTTATTCCCCTTGAGGCCTAAGCGATTACATGTGAGTTCAAAAATACCCCGGAGGGTCGGGTCACTACACCACTCACACTTTATAAAAAGTTTCGTCCCGAAACTTAAACCCTAACCTCCCTAAAATAACTCGGGAAAACACTCCCTCATCTTTGATTCCAATTCCCACGTCGCCTCGCGTTCTTCGTGGTTGCTCCATTGGACCTTCACATAGGGAATCGTTCGGTTGCGCAACTTCTTGTCCTCTCTTGCCAAAACCCGCACCGGCGTCTCCTCGACGCTCAAGTCTTCCCGCAACTCGATAGTGGAGGCATCCAAGGCATGGGAGGGGTCCGCCAGGTATTTTCGGAGCATTGAAACATGGAAGACATTGTGGACTCGTTCGAGATTCGGTGGCAGGGCCAAGCGGTATGCCACCGGTCCTATACGCTCCAGGATTTCGAACGGTCCCACGTACCTTGGGCTTAGTTTTCCCTTTATGCCGAATCGCCGGTTTCCTTTGGAGGGTGAAACCCTGAGCAGCACGTGCTCGCCCACCATGAATTCTAAATCTCGGCGTCTGTTATCTGCATAGCTTTTCTGTCTGCTTTGGGCGGTCAGCAGCCTCTGTTTAATCAATCGCACCTTTGCTTCGGTCTCCTCCACCAAATCTGGGCCCAAGAACTTCCGCTCACCTAAGTCGTCCCAGCAAATTGGAGACCGACAGCGGCGTCCGTACAGCGCCTCGTACGGCGCCATCTGTATACTGGCCTGGTAGCTATTATTGTAGGCAAATTCTACCAGGGGCAAACACCGTGCCCACCCTTCGCCCAAGTCCAGAACGCATGCTCGAAGCATGTCTTCCACAATCTGTATCACCCGCTCCGATTGCCCATCGGTCTGTGGGTGAAAAGCTGTGCTGAAGTGCAACTTGGTTCCCATCGCTTGTTGCAAACTTCGCCAAAAGTTCGACACAAAACGTGTGTCTCTGTCCGACGTGATGGATGTTGGTACACCGTGCAACCTCACTATCTCATCTAGGTACGTTTGCGCCAGTCGTTCCCGGGTCCACGTCGTGTGTATGGGCAAAAAGTGGGCCGATTTAGTCAAACGGTCCACGATCACCCATATCGCATCGTGTCCCTGTGGCGATCTCGGGAAACCGGTCACAAAGTCCATGGTAATCATGTCCCATTTCCACTCGGGCACCGGTAAAGGTTGTAATTTTCCCGCCGGCCGCTGGTGTTCGGCCTTCACCCGTTGGCACACCAGGCAATGTGCCACAAATCGCGTCACGTCTCCCTTCATTTTCGGCCACCAGAAGGTTTGCTTGACATCTTTGTACATTTTGGTTCCCCCGGGATGCGCCGCATACGGGGCGGTATGCGCCTCCCGTAGGATCTCCTCCTTGATTTCCGGTAGATCCGGCACGCAGATCCGTCCGCGAAATCGTATCATGCCGTCGGTGTCCACTGTAAAGTCGCCCTCCCGGTCGGCGGTTATTCTACTCCGCACCAGCTGGAGCTGACTATCAGTCGATTGGCCCTCGAGAATCCTGTCCAGCAAGGTAGGTCTGACTACCAGCGTCAGAAGTTGGGCGACTGTCCCTGCGGGCACCACCTCTAGTTTCATTCGCGAGAATTCCGCGATTAGGCTATCCTGCTGCGTAATGGCGCTTACATCCGCTTCCGCAGCCTGCCCTTTGCGACTCAGGGCGTCGGCCACCACGTTGGCCTTTCCCGGGTGGTAGTGGATTGTTAAGTCGTAATCCTTTAATAGTTCCAGCCACCGCCTTTGTCGCAGATTTAGCTCTCTTTGGGTGAAAAGATATTTGAGGCTCTTATGATCTGAGTACACGTTGCAGTGTGCCCCATACAGGTAATGCCTCCATAGCTTGAGGACGAACACCACTGCTGCGAGTTCCAAGTCATGCACGGGGTAATTCCGCTCGTACTCCTTGAGCTGCCTTGATGCATAGGCTATGACCTTTCCCCGTTGCATGAGTACTCCACCCAATCCATTTCGCGACGCGTCGCAATACACTTCGTAATCCTCCCCAGGCTCTGGTAGGGTGAGAATCGGAGCTCGCGTCAACCTATCCTTAAGTTCCTCGAAGCTTTTCTGGCACTTATCCGTCCAGATGAATTTTTCCCCCTTCCTTGTCAAGCGGGTTAAGGGGGTGGCTATCTTGGAGAAGCCCTCCACGAAGCGCCGGTAGTACCCGGCTAATCCAAGAAAGCTTCGAATTTCCGTCACCGTGGTCGGTCGGGGCCAGTCCGTCACCGAATCTATCTTCTTCGGATCCACCGCGACCCCAGCCGCTGAGATTACGTGCCCCAGGAACCCGACCTCTCGGAGCCAAAACTCACACTTTTTGAGTTTGGCGTAGAGTTTGTGTTCCCGTAGGGTCTGGAGGACTGTGCGCAGGTGTTCTTCATGTTCCCCATCGGTGCGCGAGTAGATGAGGATATCGTCGATGAAGACCACCACGAACAATCCAGGAAGGGCTTGAATACCCTGTTCATCATGTCCATAAACACTGCCGGGGCATTTGTGAGCCCGAACGGCATCACCGTAAACTCGTAATGGCCATAACGAGTACGGAAAGCTGTCTTGGGGATGTCCTCCCCCTTGACCCGGACCTGATGATAGCCCGACTGTAGATCAATTTTAGAGAACACCGTCGCCCCCCGCAACTGGTCAAATAGATCGTCGATCCTTGGCAGGGGGTACTTGTTCTTGATCGTCGCCTTATTTATCTCCCGGTAGTCGATGCACAACCGGAGACTCCCGTCCTTCTTTCTCACAAACAGGACGGGCGCGCCCCAAGGTGACGCGCTTGGTCTGATGAAACCTTTGTCGAGAAGGTCCTCCAACTGTGCCTTGAGTTCCTTCAGCTCTGCAAAGGCCATCCTGTACGGTGCCTTGGTGATGGGCTTGGTGCCGGGGAGTAGTTCAATTGGAAAGTCCACCTCTCGTTCCGGCGGCATTCCCGGTAGCTCTGCCGGAAATACGTCCGGGAATTCCCCTACTACGGGAATTTCTGTGGGTGAGGGGACGGGTCGGGTAGTTAGATCTACCGAGGCCAGATAGGCTACGCACCCGCCCTCCATCAGTTTCCTAGCCCGCGACGCGGAGATGACGGCTAAAAAGGAGGTGCTTTTGCACGCCAGGTACACGTTTTCTGGGAATCCCGGCTTCTGTAGTTGCACCTGTCGTTTCTCGCAGTCGATGATCGCCTGATACTCGGTGAGCCAGTCCATGCCTAAGACCACGTCGTATTCTTTTAGCGGTATGACCACCAGATCCCAGGGGCACGACAACCTTCCCAGCTTTATTGAACAAGAGGTTACCAGGCCAGTTGCCGCGATGGGTCCTCCGGGGGTCTGGACGGTCATTAAGACATCCAAAGGTCTACTTTCTAGCTGGTGGGTTTGCGCGAAGGTACGGGAAATAAAGGAGCGAGTTGCTCCGGTGTCAAACAAAGTTCGAGCTCGAAAGTTAGAAACGGAAGTAATACCTGCGACCACCTCCTCTGGCAGCGCCGCTCCATGCTGTCCCATGGAGTAGAGTCTCCCTCCTGGTTGTGGTCGCGATTCCCCTTCTGTTCTTGGTGCCGATGGGCGCGGGGGCATCCCTGTTGGCGCCTTGCCCCGCCCCGGTGGCTGTGCCGTTGGAGTGGA
This sequence comes from Tillandsia fasciculata, assembly GCA_029168755.2. NCBI lineage: Eukaryota > Viridiplantae > Streptophyta > Magnoliopsida > Poales > Bromeliaceae > Tillandsia > Tillandsia fasciculata. The sequence goes on along the minus strand of CM054953.1, from coordinate 166,554 downwards.
AGCTGCGGAAGATGCCGCTCCTGGGTTCAGGGGACAGTTAAATCGGAAATGTCCCGGTTTGCCGCAGCGGTAGCAGTGATCCTGCTTCTTAGGGCATTCAGTCACCGTGTGCGGTGCTCCGCAGATAACACACGACTTGTTTGTCGGTCGTGGTCTCCCGGCCGGCGCGCTCTTGTTTCCCTGCTGCGTCTTGGGGTACTTTGGGGGCCGGCTCCCGCCTGGAGGGCCCCCTCCCGGGTAGGTCTGCGTCCGTTTCCTTTCTCGGTTGTTTTCCGATCCCTCCCGTCGAGCCCGGGTCATGGCGAACCCCCGCTCCACGATGGTGGCCCTGTCCACCACTTCTCGGAACGTGCGCAGGTCCGCCGCCTGCACCATTTCGAAGATGTCGCTCCGCAGCCCATCCACAAAAAGACGGGCCTTGTGAGATTCGTCCCGTACAACAAACGGAACGCAATTGACCAACCTCACAAATTCTCGTTGGTACTCCACGACTGGGCGGTTCCCTTGCCTGATGTTCTTCAAATCGTCTTCCAGCTGCCGCTTGACGCTTTCAGAAAAGAACGCACCAAAGAGTTCCTTCCTAAAAACCGACCACGTCGGTAGTGGGTCGTTGGTGGACGGATCCGGGCGCACTGTCTTCCACCAGATGCGTGCATTTCCTTCCAGAAAGTGGACGGCTAGTGGAACCCGCTCTTGCTCCTCTATCAGCAAGTCCTCGAAAAGCTTTTCCATGGTATCCACCCACTTCTCGACGACCCACGGGTCGGTCGTTTCTCCTTCGAAGGTGGGTGGATCGTGCTTCTTGAATATCGTCAAATTCGTCCTGACTCTCTCCCGCGCCGCTCGTTGCTCCGCGACCTCCCTGCGGTGGCAGATCCCCCAAGTGTAGGGGTCGTCCCTGCCTCTCCCGCTGTCGCTCCCATTACGGGCCCCGAAGTCGTTGGGGTGGGTATTTCCTTTGGGACTGGGGGTTGCTCCGTCGTCGTTCCACCCGCCCCTTGGGGTTCCGTAGTGGGTGCCGTGGTCTCGGGCGGGGGAGTCGGTTGGCGCTCGGTGGCTGTAGCAGCCTGTCGCTGCGTTAGCTGGCGAACTTGCTCCGTCAGTGTCGCCAACTGCCCGGCCATTTCCCGCAGTTGTTGCCGGAGGGTCTGGTTTTCCGCGGCGGCTGTAGCCGCTCCATCCGCATCTGCATTTTCGGTAGACGACCTAGTCCGAGCCATTGCTTGCTGTCACCAAAGAAACCATGTCAACCCTATGGTCACAACCCTAGCACACCGTTTCGCGAATTCACCTATATTACGTCCCCTTTTCCCGTACTCTCACGTACTACACCTATACCTTGGTTATCTCATTTCCAACTTGCTTGTGGCACCTAGCACTGTGGATATAAAGCACGTCTACTATGGTTGTGGTTGTATTTCTCTGATACCATTTAATCTGTCACGCCCCCGGGGGTTTTTGAGTCTTTTGAAGCGGAAAAACGTGCCTATTTTTTTTTTTCTTTTAATAAGGTAACTTAACTTCAACCCCGGTGCGTGCCAGACCGCCACATACACAAATTCACTCTGTCCGCGGACAGAGTCTCCTTTGTATATGCACGGCGTCTCATTTACATCATTTCATTCAATCACAATAATCATACAACACACACCAACCAACAACCATACAGTAGACATACACCATATTCAGAGTTAAATCGTTTAACTAAAGCATGTCATTTGAGCGGCTTCAATGTTTGGAAAGGATAAAACCCAGAGTTGTAAAATCCGTGCCCACACGGCACCTCTTTTTAGAAAACGTTTTCGCAAACCTTTATCTCATCATAAAACATGCCGCAATTAAAAACACTACTAAAAGTATCACATAAAGCCACATCTCATCCACAGTGCTAACTAAAACATGCCCACATGTAAAGTAATCCACAAGCGAAATTAAAAGTAACCTAAAGAGGAAATGAGTTATATATACGATAACCAAGAGTCCGACTACGATCCTCACGTCGCAGTCCCACCGCCGTCCCGGCTAACGCACCTAGGGAAACCTGTCACGGAGTGGGTAACGTCAGTGACAAACAAAGTAGATGTCTAATAATATTAAGAAAGGAAGAACGAACCGAATACACCGAGTACACCGTAACCTTTCGTTAAACCCCTGTGCATATATTAAACCGGGCACCAACCCCGGATTAATTGTTAATTAAATTGGGCACCGACCCCAGAGTACCTGTCGGGGAGACTAAAGTCCCCCCTCGTGCACAACACCTTTTTGATGCTATAACCACTTCACGGGGCTAGTGCGACCCCTATAGCAGCCGTGAAGAGGTCCTCACGGCACCCACCCCTTTGTGAGGCACACGGGTCAAAAAGACCACTTTTCCGGAAAAGTACACCATGCGGTGGCCCGATCCGCCAGTGTACGTGCAGCATCCGAAACCGGATTGCCAAGAATGGCGTGTAATGAGCACCGCGACCGCAGCCGCTTAATTTATCAGATATTTATCAATTAAAAGAAAGGTTAACTGTCCATCTACTTTGTTAGGTAAATTAAAGAATATTTTTAATGACATAGATGCACTTACAGCACCGGTTGCACACATCGCAACCGTACCCACCTTGTTGGAGAGAAGACGGGTCACCCGAGCCCTTCGCACTCTCCCGCTGCGCACCTGGACCTATAAAAAGCCCGCACGGACACTAAGGTCAGAAACTATACTAAATACCGTAACAGAAAACACCCCACTTATATTATAATAAAGTCCGGCACCGTCCCGCTGCCCATGGAACCCCCCTTGCGCAACCGTCGCCGCCCGTCGGAGCCGCGCGCGGCGCGGCCCCGCGGGCGGTGCGCGCAAAGTGCCCCGCACGGTGCCCGCACGGGCACGGGCCCGTGCGGCGCCCGCGCGGGGGGCGCGCCGCCCGCGCGGCGCCCGCGCGGTGCCCGCGCGGCGCCCGCGCGGGGCCGCCCGCGCGGCACCCCGCGCGGGTGCCCGCGCGGCACCCCGCGCGGGGCCGCCCGCGCGGGTGCCCGCGGGGCACCCCGCGCGGGTGCCCGCGCGGCGCCTGCGCGGGGCCGCCCGCGCGGCGCCCCGCGCGGGTGCCCGCGCGGCACCCCGCGCGGGTGCCCGTGCGGCAGCCCGCGCGGTGCCCGCGCGGGGCCGCCCACGCGGCGGCCGCGCGGTGTCCGCGCGGCGCCCGCGTGGGTGCGACCCGCGCGGCGCCGTCCCCGCCTGCGGCGGAGCCCGGTCATCCGCGTGCGTTCCCCCTTCTTCCTCGCGCGATGCCCCGGTGGCACCGCGCGCCTCTTTGCCCGTTCCGTCCGCCCAACAAAATTATGATGACGGCGGCGGTGACGGGGGTGGCGGAGGAACTCTAGAATTTTACCAAACTACGCTAGGAAAAATCCAGAAAATTATTAAAAATTATTTTACCTATCGGAGATCGTCGGGAAGGTGTCCGGTCGCGTTTCTAGCCTTTGGATCGGCGTTTAGGACGATCGGCTCCCTCCTTCTTTCCTTCTCCTTCCTCCGGTTACGGTTCTTTTCTTTCTTTTTCACTGGTTGGGGGTTTCGGTACGTACGAAAAAGAGAGTTTGGGGAGGCGGAGAAATAAAATAGGGTTTCGCTCGGTAAGCGGGGAAATAAATAACCCCTATATTGGATATATCCAATTTGTAAACCCGCACCGTCAAAATTCCCTTTCCGGGTATTTTGATCCGATTAATTAATTCGCTAATTAATTAATCCCCACCGATAACCTATTTAGTTAATCGTTTAATTATATTTACGTACGTAGGAACCTATAATTCCCCGTTTCTGTTTCTCAAGAAAATATCCGACGACGGGATATTTCTTACCTCTAAATCCTGACCACCGATTATTTGATCACCTTTATCAAATAATCTTGGGAAATCAAATTCCCAGTTGGATTCTAATTACCCGGATATTTAAACCTCTATTATCCAAATCCCGGTCGCCGATTATTTAATCACCTTAATTAAATAATCATGGGAAATATATCCCCAATTTAAATATCCGGATTTTATCTCTTATTCAATCCGTGAGATAAAATCCCATAATTTAAATCCTTTAGTTTAAATATCCTGATTTTTATCCCTTTCCAATCTATGCGATAAAATCCCACCCATTTAAATCCCACAATTAATTTGTACGCAGGAGGATTTAAATTCCGTCACCGGATAATTAATTATTGATTAATTATCCTTACGGGATAACCCACCTTATCTCTAACGGGTGCAAGATATTTTGCACGGTTTCCGATGCGCGACTAACTACCGCATCGCTAAGGGTCCCGTTCCGGGAGATCCTGGCATCGGATTTCGAATCCGATCGCACCGTCGGTCATCGTTTTTCGCGCTCTATCGCAGGAAAATATACACACTTGTCCCGGCCGACTTTTGAAAATTAAATAATTTTATTCCCCTTGAGGCCTAAGCGATTACATGTGAGTTCAAAAATACCCCGGAGGGTCGGGTCACTACATCGGGGCTGTCCAGAAAATATCACAGCAAAAAGGGGGGTCAAAGGTGCCTCGGGAACCGTGCCAAAAGTGCGAAACGGAGCAAAGGATCAACACGAAAAACGAAGCCTTACCTCTTACGGTCGCGCTGTCGAAGAAATCGTTCAAAAATTCCTCCTGGTTAGCACACAGCGAATTTCCGACTGAACTGTGACGGAAAATGGGCCGAAATTAGAAATCGTCGCAGTGCGCCGTGTCGCAGATAACTCGCTGTCGGAAAATCCCAAAGTTCTGAAATTTCTAGGGTAGATAGAGGATAGAGAGAGGAAAAAACTTTCATTAAGGGCTCACTGCCAAATTCTCTCTCTAGAATTCGCAAATGGTATAGAGAGAGAGAGGGGGTATTTATAATGGGCCAAAATCCCTATTCGGGCTGCACACCGAATCCGGGCCGAACACGGGACACCGAATCCGGCCACTCAGATTGCGCCGCGTGTTCCAGAACACGAAACAGCCAACAGGAGCCAATGATATTGCGCCACGTGTCCCAGCCGCCCACGTGTTTCACGCGCCCGGTGCACGTGGTCGCCGTGCGCCCGCCAATGAACAGTGGCCACGTGTCCCACGTGGTCCACGGGGCGCACGAGCCCGGTCTACGCGCCGGGTCTTCCGGATCCTGTCGGCGAATCACGTGATGCCACGTGTCACAGACAACGCCGCCTCCTTTGACGCCGCCGGACCAATCAGGAGCTGCCACGTGGCATTCCAAATATTCGGTGCACCCGGTGCACGCCTTGCCTGTGGACCCCGCGCCTGCGGCCTGCCCGCGCCCGCCTGCGCCTGCCCGCGCCTGCCCGCGGCCCTTCTCCGCCCTTGCGCCGCCTGCGCCGCCGCGCGCCGCTGCCCGCCGCCGTCCGCCGGCGCCGGAACAGTATTTTCCGGCCGCCGGAATTACTGTTACGGTGAACAGTAACTTTTTGTCGAAAAATAAGTTATATATACCATTTTGATCGTTTTCCCGCGCGCTGAGTCCGAATTCGCCGTCCGTTTCTGCAAATTCTCATCCAAAATTTTGGCGAAAGCTCCCGAAAGGCCCACTTGATCCGTTTTTCGCGCGCCGGATCCATTTCTGAAGTCCGTTTTCGACGCTGCAAGCTCCATTACACTCAGTGGCTTCTTCTAATCACCGTTAATGCCTCAAAAACCTTTCATAAAAAAATCCGGATCATCACATCCTCCCCACTAAAAAGAGTTTCGTCCTCGAAACGAAATCATACCTCAGTCCAAAGCCTCAAACAGGTAGGGGTAGGTGTTCAACATTTCTGACTCGAGCTCCCACGTCGCCTCGCGTTCGTCATGATTGCTCCAAAGGATCTTCACATAGGGAATAGTTCGACTGCGCAATTCTCTCACCTCTCGATCCAGAATTCGTAGTGGACGCTCCTCGTACTTCAAATCCTCGCTGATCTCGAGCGGTGTGAAGTCGATGACGTGCGACAGGTCGAAGACATATCTCCTCAGAGTAGAAACATGAAATACATTGTGGACACCAGCAAGTCTCGGGGAAGTGCAAGTCGGTAAGCAACTGGCCCGATACGTTCCAATACCTCAAAGGGTCCAATGTATCGGGGGCTAAGCTTCCCACGAATGCCGAATCTCCTGATTCCTTTGGACGGCGAGACTTTCAGGAATACGTGATCTCCAACTTGAAATTCTAAGTCTCGTCGCCGAACATCGGCATAACTCCTTTGTCGGCTTTGGGCGGTCTGAAGATGCTTCCGAATCACTCGGACCTTCTCTTCTGCCTCTAACAACACATCTGGTCCCAAGGTTCGCCTCTCGCCCACGTCACTCCAATAAAGTGGTGATCGACACTTGCGTCCATACAATGCTTCAAACGGAGCCATCTTAATGCTCGCTTGAAAGCTGTTGTTGTACGCGAACTCAGCTAAAGATAAGTGTCGAATCCACCCTCCGCCGAAATCTAAGACGCAAGCCCTCAGCATGTCTTCCAGGATTGTATAGTCCGCTCTGACTGCCCATCAGTCTGCGGATGGAAAGCCGTACTGAACCTCAGTTCAGTCCCCAAGGCTGTTTGCAAACTCCTCCAGAAATGCGAAACAAACCTTGGGTCTCTATCTGATACTATGGAGGCTGGTATTCCATGTAGCCTCACTATCTCATCAAGATATAACTGGGCTAGTCGCTCGAGTGACCAAGTAGTTTGTATAGGCAAAAAGTGTGCTGACTTGGTAAGTCGATCTACAACTACCCAGATAGCATCAGCACCTCCCTGTGCCCTCGGCAATCCGACCACAAAATCCATCGTAATGTGGTCCCATTTCCACGTGGGAATTGGGAGACTCTGTAACTTGCCAGCTGGCACTCGATGCTCAGCTTTCACCTGCTGACAAGTTAGACACTGAGCCACAAATCTCCCAATATCTCTTTTCATGCCATTCCACCAAAAGTGTGCCTTGAGGTCCTTATACATCTTAGTCCCACCAGGGTGCAGGGTATAAGGTGTATAATGGGCCTCTCGCAATATTTGCTCTCTGATCTCCGCATCCATTGGCACACATGCTCGGTCCTTGTACCTCAGTACTCCCGAAACATCCATTTTAAAATCCCCTGACTGATCACTCGGAATCTGATCTCTAATCTTGGTCAAGTGGGGGTCCTCACTCTGTTTCTCCCTGATCCTGTCCATCAGAGTGGGCTGCAGGACTAAAGAGGTTAGTCTTGCAGAGACCCCAGGGGACACAACCTCTATCTCAAGTCGCCTCATCTCCTCCAATAGTGGCGCCTGATTTGTAATTAACATGGACAAACTCTGCACTGCTCTTCTGCTCAAAGCATCAGCAACCACATTGGCCTTACCTGGATGGTAAAGGATTTTCACGTCATAATCCTTTAACAGCTCCAACCATCGGCGTTGCCTTAGGTTTAGCTCCTTCTGTGTGAACAGATACTTTAGGCTCTTGTGGTCGGTGTAGATCTCACAGTGCTCCCCATACAGGTAATGGCGCCAAAGCTTCAATGCAAACACTACGGCAGCAAGCTCCAAGTCATGGGTAGGGTAATTCTTCTCATAATCCTTGAGCTGTCGCGATGCATAAGCAATTACCCTCCCTTCCTGCATCAACACACAACCAAGTCCATTGTGCGATGCGTCACTGTAGATCACATATCCTTTCCCCATAACTGGGAGGGAAAGGATAGGAGCGGTCATCAATCTACTCTTCAGCTCCTCGAAGCTCCTCTGGCAGTCCTCACTCCAAATAAACTTGGTTCCTTTGCGCGTCAAACGAGTGAGAGGTGTGGAGAGCTTCGCAAAGCCTTCCACAAACCGACGATAATACCCAGCTAATCCCATGAAGCTGCGTACTTCAGAAACGGTTGTCGGTCGGGCCAATCCCGAACTGCCTCAATCTTCGCCGGGTCTACTGCCACACCAGCGGCGGAAATCACATGGCCCAAGAAAGCTACCTCCCGAAGCCAAAACTCACACTTTGTCAGTTTGGCATACAACTTCTTTTCTCGTAGAAGTTGTAGTACAATCCTCAGATGCTCCTCATGCTCAGCATCACTTCGGGAGTAAACCAGAATGTCATCGATGAATACTACTACGAATCGATCCAAGTATGATCGGAAGATAGTTCATTAAATCCATGAATGCGGCAGGGGCATTAGTCAGCCCAAAAGGCATAACTGTAAACTCATAATGCCCGTACCGTGTCCTGAAAGCTGTCTTCGGGACATCCTCGGCCTTCACCTTCAACTGGTGGTAACCGGATTGCAGATCTATCTTGGAAAAGACACAAGACCCTTGCAGCTGATCAAAGAGATCATCAATGCGCGGCAAAGGGTACTTGTTCTTGATGGTCACTTTATTCAATTCCCTATAGTCCACACATAATCGTAGTGACCCATCCTTCTTCTTCACGAATAGCACCGGCGCTCCCCAAGGCGACACACTTGGTCTAATAAAACCTTTATCCATCAAATCCTGGAGTTGCGCCTTAAGCTCTCGCAGCTCGGCCGGTGCCATCCGGTAAGGAGCCTTAGAGATTGGCGCAGTTCCTGGAACTACGTCAATCACAAACTCAATTTCTCTATCTGGCGGCATACTAGTCAGCTCAGGTGGAAAGACATCCGGAAACTCGCGGGCAATAGGGATATCCCCGAGTCCCACCGCCGCCGTAGGCCCCTCAACAACACTAGCCAAAAGGCTACACATCCGCGATGGATCATCTGCCTTGCTCGGGAAGTCGAAATCATAGAGGCAAAGAAAGCACTCTGACATCCCCGGTATACAAACATCTCCTGGCCTGGCTCTCTAAATGTGATAATCCTCGCGGCACAATCAATAGTCGCGAAATATCGAGCCAGCCAGTCCATCCCGAGAACCACGTCAAAGTCCGTCAGCTGTTTCAAGACCAATAGGTCTGCTGGCATAATCCAGGACTCAATTTGCATCGGGCAGGACCAACAACACTCCTCCACGTGCAAAGTGTGATCGGAATCTGAACCTCTAGTGCACGTGGCAAAAGTCCTACCTCTAACCCATGTAATGATGCAAACGATCTACTAATAAAAGAATGTGATGCTCCAGTATCAAATAAAGTACGAGTCCTAATGTCAGAAAGTAAGGTGATACCTGCCACCACATGATCTGCTGCCGAAAAGTCCTCTACTTTCGCAGCATACACTCGCCCGCTCTGAGCTGGAGGGCGATAGTCTGTGGGATGGGAAGAAGATGGCCTGCTTGCCGGAGCATAAGGTCGCTGCTGAGATGGCGGTCGTTGCTGTAGTGCAAAAGGAGCTGATGTTGAAGAAGGTGCTGCAGATGTCGCCACCGGGCAAGTAGCTCGTATATGACCCGGCTGTCCGCATCGATAACAGCGGCCAATCCTCAAATCACACGTGTTTGATGGATGCTGGCCTTTGCAGAAAACACACGTCTCTGTAGGCTGGGTCGGTCTCGACTGCTGCTGTTGTCTCTGAGACCGTTGCTGCCGCTGAGGTCCACGCTGCGATGACTGAGATCTTTGCTGCTGTTGCTGGGGCCTCTGGGATCCACCAGGCCCTCGCCGCTCAGAATGCCCACGGCTGGAAAACTGAGGCCGCGGCGGTCGTGGCGGCCTCCACGAACTAGCCTGTCCCCCAACCTCCGGTGCCGGTCGCTTCGCCCCCGGAATCACTACGGGAGCTGGAGCTACCTCCTCCATTACTACCTCCCCGCACTCGACATAGAGTGCCTGTTCCATCGAGGCCTCCAAGGTCTGCAACCTACGTGAACGAACTAACTGAAAAAGGTCTCGGCGCAACCCTCGCTCGAACATGTAGATCCGGTGCGCCTCATCCCTGGCCACGTTCGGTACACTTGCCAACAACTGATTGAAATTGGCAATGTACTCGTGTACGGGCCGATCTCCTTGTCGGAGGTTTCTCAACTGCTCCTCCAACCTCTGCCGGACGCTTTCTGGGAAGAAAGCCCCGAGAAGGAGATTGCGGAACTCCGCCCAGGCCAAGAGCTGAGCCCCAGGCGGACCCGCCGGTCGAACACGCCGCCACCATGCTTCGGCGTTGTGTTCCAAAAAGTTCGTCGCCAATATCACCTGATATCGCTCCTCGATAAACAACGTCTCAAAACGTCGCTCCATTGCCGTGATCCATGACTCTGCCTCCCACGGCTCAATATTTTGCCCCGAAAAATGGGGTGGGTCAAATTTGCGGAACCTTATCAACATGTCCACCAATCCCCGCTGCTCTGCCGGTGTAAGAGATCCCGTCAACCCAGATGACTGTCTACCATTACCCCGAGCGACAGGGGATGCTGGGGTCACTGGTACAACTGGGGGAGCCACAGCAGGGGATGATGGTACTGGAGAACTCTCTGGGGGTGCTACAACAGGCTGCGCTCTCTGTTCTAACATCTGCGTCAGCCGACTCATAGCCTCCTCCTGACGCCGAACAGCCTCCGACATCTGAGCCATCTGAGCCTGTAGCTCCTGCACCTCACTATGCTGACCCTGCCCGGACTCCTCCTGATCTGGCTCAGGGGAAGAGGGCTGAGAACGCGTCAACATCCTGCGTCGCGGAGGCATCCTGCCACAAGGAACCACCATCAATAACATAACCCCACACGACCCAATCTAGCGAAAGTCAAGGACATCCCCCTATTTCTGTGACTTTATGTTGTCTGCAGCCAACATAACTGTTCACTAGAAATAGGATATGTCGATCCCTCTTCTCCTACTAGAAGAGTCAAACAAATAAATCAACGACTTTCGCAAAAAGTTCCGTCTCTCACGACCTATCATCCTAGGGTCTGCCTAAAAGCCTAGGGTTTCCTATGTCCCAACTGACCTATCCCTAAGCTCTGATACCAACTTAATCTGTCACGCCCCGGGTGTAAACCAGAACCCGGGTCCGTCTACAGATCCGCCGTGCACACGGAATTTTCCGCGTACACGAAGCGCTGGTAACCTGCTCAGATATAAGATGTACAATAAAAGAGCATAAAACAGAGCTGAAATAGAAGGACCACATAGTAACTGAAATCCAAGTAAAGCTGTATCAATACAATAGTCTCCCAGCTCACCAAAATGATACATCCAGCTGGCTATAGCCAGACCTAAAATAAAAGGAAAGCACAATAGTCTGGGTACAATATCTGACTAATACAATCCCTCAGCTCACAGGAGATCTATCTGTTCAGCGATCCCCTTACCTCGATCAGCTCCCGCAGACGACTCTGCAATATAAAGGAGAAGAAACAGAGAACAATAATGGGGGTGAGAACTACTAGATAAACCAGTAGCCTCCCCTAGTGGGTAAAACCTCAAACACTGACGCACCCACTAGGACTACTAGAGGCAAAAGGGAAGGGCAATGGTATGCTATAGAGACTACTGAAAAGGGAAACTATCACTACTATGCCTCTACTGCCATGCCAAAAGAAATGACTATATGTATGCCTCAGTATCTATCCTGCCTGCCTGAATAGACCCAATCTAGTCACCAGTGAAAACTGGTACTGCCTGCTCTGCCGTGCCGTGTCGTATCGGGTATGCCAGCCCACACATAACACCGATGCGAAAAGGAGTCTCAAGGACTCATGAATAGTCTGCCGCGCGCACTCCGGAGTCGCACTCGAGGGGAGCGACCCACACGAGTAAAATGCCTCTGTAATAAGTATCCCTGTAACCAGTATCTCTGTATAGCAGGACTAGATCATGACTATGACAAAGTGGGAAAATCTGTCCACTAATGAAATCTGATACCCAATCTGATGTAAAGATAATCATCCGGTCAACCGCCTACTGTCCGCGGTTACCGTAATAACCCATAAGACCAAAACTGATAGAATAGTCAACCTCTGGCCAACCGCCTGATGTCTGCGGTTACCATAATGCCCCACAACCCATAATAGAGTCTAACCTGTCCCAGACTCAAAGCCTCAGCTACACTATCCCAAACCCTGCTCAAACCGAGCAACATGAATCCAGATGCGAAGGAGAATAGTAAAACATGGTTTCTCCTAAGTCAAGTCCCAAAAATAGTGTAGCAATAAACAGTGGCCTATCTAGATGTCCAAACAAGCATGCAAAGGTTTACTGTTGAAAACTGAAAGAAAATATCGGATATTTATTTAGAAAAAGATGATTTGTGATAAGTTTGTTGCATGCGATGATAGGTTCCAGCATATGTCCCGCAATAACGTCCCAGTTTATCATAAAAGATCTGCCATATTATTTGTGGGGTTTTTACTTATGAATTTCATGATTAAAACACCGATTATCAGTTTAAAGTCGGGAGTCTCTAATACTCCTAGTGAGATAGTCAGAAGTGAGGTAAGCAACAACCACCCACCTCGAAAAGCGTGATCCACACCCAAAAAGGTCTCCTTGCTGTCCGCAGTCTCCTACCCCCGCTACTCGTCGAAAAAGAGCACAACTGAACAGAATAATACACCTGGTGTAAACACGGATCCCAAAATACAGCCTTATTATTATTTTTCCAGCCAGTTCACAAAAGGGGATTCTCACCTCTGTACAGTGCTCAGGATAATCCAGAAAAATTACGGTTGCGTTCCTTGCGACGAGTAGATCAAAATCGACTACTTAAACGTCTCGATCCGATGTTCCTAGGCCAAGATATAAATCAGAGAAGTCGGGGCTGTCCAGAAAATATCACAGCAAAAAGGGGGGTCAAAGGTGCCTCGGGAACCGTGCCAAAAGTGCGAAACGGAGCAAAGTGATCAACACGAAAAACGAAGCCTTACCTCTTACGGTCGCGCTGTCGAAGAAATCGTTCAAAAATTCCTCCTGGTTAGCACACAGCGAATTTCCGACTGAACTGTGACGGAAAATGGGCCGAAATTAGAAATCGTCGCAGTGCGCCGTGTCGCAGATAACTCGCTGTCGGAAAATCCCAAAGTTCTGAAATTTCTAGGGTAGATAGAGGATAGAGAGAGGAAAAACTTTCATTAAGGGCTCACTGCCAATTCTCTCTCTAGAATTCGCAAATGGCATAGAGAGAGAGAGGGGGTATTTATAATGGGCCAAAATCCCTATTCGGGCTGCACACCGAATCCGGGCCGAACACGGGACACCGAATCCGGCCACTCAGATTGCGCCGCGTGTTCCAGAACACGAAACAGCCAAACAGGAGCCAATGATATTGCGCCACGTGTCCCAGCCGCCCACGTGTTTCACGCGCCCGGTGCACGTGGTCGGCCGTGCGCCCGCCAATGAACAGTGGCCACGTGTCCCACGTGGTCCACGGGGCGCACGAGCCCGGTCTACGCGCCGGGTCTTCCGGATCCTGTCGGCGAATCACGTGATGCCACGTGTCACAGACAACGCCGCCTCCTTTGACGCCGCCGGACCAATCAGGAGCTGCCACGTGGCATTCCAAATATTCGGTGCACCCGGTGCACGCCTTGCCTGTGGACCCCGCGCCTGCGGCCTGCCCCGCGCCGG